>JACXGM010002008.1:0-49815 GCA_016801145.1 Umbra pygmaea | reverse complement strand
ACCTGGCACCTGCTCACAGTGCCAAAACCACTGGTAAATGGTTTACTGACCATGGTATTACTGTGCTCAATTGGCCTGCCAACTCTCCTGACCTGAACCCCATAGAGAATCTGTGGGATATTGTGAAGAGGAAGTTGAGAGACGCAAGACCCAACACTCTGGATGAGGTTAAGGCCGCTATCGAAGCATCCTGGGCCTCCATCACACCTCAGCAGTGCCACAGGCTGATTGCCTCCATGCCACGCCGCATTGAAGCAGTCATTTCTGCAAAAGGATTCCCGACCAAGTATTGAGTGCATAACTGAACATAATTATTTAAAGGTTGACTTTTTTTTGTATTACAAACACTTCTTTTTTTGGTCAGATAAAATATGCTAATTCTTTGAAATAGGAATTTGGGGTTTTCATGAGCTGTATGCCAAAATCATCAGTATTAAAACAATAAATGACCTGAAATATGTCAGTTGGTGTGCAATGAATCTAAAATATATGAAAGTTTAATTTTTATCATTACATTATGGAAAATAATGAACTTTATCACAATAAGCTAATTTCTTTAGAAGGACCTGTATGTGTGAAATTCCAATTGTTTAGACGTTATGATGACAAATGTAGCTGTTACTCAAAATCAAATATATATATTTTTTTTAAAGCAGTGCTTTTACTGTCCATTCATTGCGGACAACAAGCGAAAAATCCATGCGCACTTCGATCCTGTATTTTTCAACTCTGCTGTGCCTTTGCACATAAATATGTTATGCCTGTAATCATCTTTATTACATATCAAACATGGACCAATTAAAATCGAGATATTACTGGACATTTGCGCAGCTAATGTCATTGCACGAGCTACATTGTAAGCGTAATCCCCGCAAAATTTAAAGGCAAAATGACAGCAGCAGTGTCCGCCGATATCACAGAGTTGAGGAATTTCTCCATGCTCGATTAATATTTAAAAAGGAGGCAATAACGGCCACTACAGCTTCGATGGAGCGCAAATTTCCAACCCTGACACGGATCAAAATATACAGTTGGAACCGGATCGGGCAAGCACTTCTTTCAGCCCTTGCCATTCTGTCATTTGAGACTAGATTCAGAGATGTTCAAGGTTGTAGCTAAAGATGACTTTTACAACGCTGTGATCGATGTCTTCACAAGGAAAGTGCGGGGGATAGATTTTATGTAGAAACAATCTAACGATTGGTGAGTCAGAAACTATTTGGGGCTTAAAATTGAATTGATAAGTGTGGCTAAATTAATGACGACTGCAAGCCATTTGCCTTCATAATCAATAGAGAATGCTAAGACATGTGACAGAGTGGGCTGCAACGTCATCAAAACGCAAAGAATTATGGGTATGTTTGGCCAGGTTACATGGGCTGGCATAGCAGGCTAGTGTTCTGGCATGAAAATAATGAAAACCTAGCATGAATAACAGAATCCTACAAAATGCAGTGGACTAAAACCAATATTGTCGGACCATACCGCCTAAAACTAAATCCTAATGCAAAGACGAGATATGACGAGAAAATAAAGGGAATCAAAGGACTGAATACTTACGAGCATAGCGACTGGTGTTAGTGCATACACACACAACGTTTTCAGTAACTTCAAGTCGCTGCAGCAGGCCCAGGTCTTTTGTACAGATGGATGGGTCCAGGACCTGGAGATTGTAAATGTGGGGAAGAAAACTGTTGTCCATTCAAAGGAACGCTAATGTTTTCAGCACCACACTCCTCGCTCTCTCTCTCATCTACTGTATCTGCATGCATTCAGAATTCAACAAACCAACGTAACTTACTAAGACAAACACATCATCAAGTTAAATGGTAAATTGTGAAAACTTTGACTTGTTTACTGGTCTTACTAAACTTTCTAGTAAAACACAGTTGGAGCTACTGGTGCATGAGCCTGTTAAATAAAATATATTTAAGACTGTTAAATAAAGATAGTTAGCATGGGCGCCTTAAGTTTGTGCCGCGGATTCCCAAAATGCTTTGCGTTCACCAAGGGAATATGTCATGATGACGACACATTAGCAAGCTCTATTGAGAGTGTATTTTCATTGTTGCTGACTGACAAATATAATTAATAATTAAAGCTACATTGTGTATTTCTTTTGTTGATTCTTAGCAAAAACCCTTTTGTTCTTTCAAAAATATGTTTTTTCTCTTCATTTTTTTCTCTCCATATATTCACTAATTACTTCCACCAACTAATCAAAGTATTCTCGTAAGCGTAGAATCTTCCTCTCAGAATACATATGACGTTTCGCTCGAATTGCGGCAGCCATGTTACGCCTCCATATTTAAAATACATTAGCCAAAGAGGGACATACCTGGAAATTCAAGTGCTGCCTTTTCGTGCTTTTACACTCAGTGGCACCGTGAAGAATGCCAGGGGGAGATTACTCACGATTACCGGCAAATTTTAAAGCCTGTTGAATATGGAGGATCACGCCTATTCTTGAGGACATGTAATGGCAGCGCTTGCCTTAGTAGGCAAGAACGTTCGCCTGGTAACACAAACTGAAATTGTCCATTTCAAAATAATAGCGCTATATTCATGAGACATTGACAATATATTCAATCAAATTCTGTGTACAACATATTTGTTACTGTTTTTAATAAAACATGTTAAATTACTATTTTTGCTATTACATGCTTCTATTGTTTCTTTACACACAATACAATTGCATTTGGTTACAATTCACTTGCTGTATAATGAATTAACAATGATTATTGCAATAAATTAAAACGAGCGATATTGTTTTGATAAAAAATACGAGTTCACGTTGCTGGCATAATAATGGGTGGGGTTAGAACAGTATTCAGTTGCTTGTCATATACAATTTCACCGCTAGATGGGAGCAATTCTTACACAATGTAGCTTTAAGGATAAAGATGGTTGCATTCTGATGCTGGACATGAACTACTGGTGCGAGTATGTGTGTGGTGTGTGCGTGTGCGCGAGAGAGACTGTGAGAGTAGTACACAATATGTCATCCTGATTGGACATTTCTTGATATTGACCATGCATGTGTGCCACGCTTGTGCGTAACGTTTACTGTTTTGATGTATTAGCTTAAACAATAAATGAGGTAATCTGGCTTTCATAACTCAGTGCCTAGCCTCTTACTGACATCACCGCATGTCACTGATGTGTAGTCTACTTATCAGTAGCTGAACGTTGATGCCTGACGGAAATCTAAAACCAAGCCGCATGCATCACTGCTGAGTCTGTCAGCATGTAATATAAATCATACTGATATAAATCGCGAGCATGTCACTTGATACCACCTAATGCGAGAGAGTGTAGGCCTAATGACTCTCATCTGAATACACCAGATAAGTGGAACTCGATTGACTGTTGACTCATGTTTGTTGTCGAGTGACTATTAAGACTACCGTATATACTTGTGTATAACGAGCCATAGTTTAGTATACAGTGCAGCGATTGCTGCTAGGTAAAATCTGACAAAATTATTAAAATCACAATTTCATAGCCCCAAGTTTTACCCTTGACTTATCCACGAGTCATAGCATATTTCATAATTGTTGGTCAAAAAACTCCCCTTGACTTATACAGGAGTATATACGGTATGGTGAAATAAGCAAAGAGACATTTTCAGGTTTTACAGCTAGGTTTTATGGGATTATGAGTCATAGTATTTCAGTTATTAACCACAGTACTTCCCTTTGGTGCTTCAATACAGGGATTCACAAGGGTCATACTACGACCATTTGTTATACATTCTACCAACATACTGTACACGATGGTGAGCATATCAAGTGTATTAACATACTGGTAAATATCTCAAGATATTCATACTCATGACAGTATGCTTGGCTGAATTTGACAGGCTATCTCTATGTTGAAAGATTGAAAAATAGTCTAAAGACATGGGAAAGAGAATAGCTAAGATAAGCAAGACTAATGACACCCATTTAGGTGACATTGCACAATAATCTCAGACATTTCTTGCCCTTTAATTTATGACTAATCAAATGACCCTTGACTATAATTTCCGTCATACATATTTTAAATATGTATAGACTACACTTCAAATCGTACCTTAGTTTGAATATAAAGAAATACTGTTTTGCTCCCCACCCAATTTGATGTCCAATTCCTCTTCAGTAAGTCAGCAACCCCTTTCAGGTAGCTTACGGTATGGTCAAAGATCGATCAAATGTTTCTTCCAAGCTTGAATTGCCAAGCCTTTAGAATTGTTCTAATAATTTTTCAAGACCAATTGGTCTTGTTGCAAATCCTTGGACAGCTGTGGGATGGTGAAGGGCGCTCACTTGGTTCATTCAAACACATGTCACCAATTACAGTTGTATGTGCCGAGCAACGGCAGCCTGATGGTGCTCCTGGAGGCTAGTTAGCTAACCAGGCTATCAGAACAAAGACGCTGCCATGAAACACACTTGCGAACGCTCAGCAACTTGTAGTTGAACTGGTTGACTTAACCAACAACAAAAACACTCACTACCGTTTTGTTAGCCTGTTAACTAGGCAGCAGACAAAATGGCGATGTAAACAATCTAAATGTGTCCGATATCAACTTTGAGTAAATATTCAAACAAAACACCGGGAGGTCAACCTTACCTAGCTGGATAGATTACAAAGTCTCAGATTAAGAGAAAACCCGCAATGTAGTTAGTTACCCTTAACGTTAGCATACAAGTATTTCAGATGTTGATAATGCATGAAACGAGACTGCAAGTAGTTGACCCATAAAATAACTGACTTGGTGTGTTTGTAGAAAATACTAAATGCATTTGGGTTCTATTTACCGCCATCATCTGCACGCGAAAGCTGTCACAGACCAGGCAACCTAACTATGTTGGTCATGGAATAGACTCGTTCTGATTGGATTAAACGGATCGCTCATCCGTCGAGCGCTCTCATTGGTACTTGATGCAGCTAGTGTTCATCTATGGTGTTCATTAGCTAGCTACTTTGGTCATGAAAATATTGAGATTTATATTCATGAATAATTGGGTGTTTGGTTCAGCAATTTCATTTTGATCTATCAAATAACTGAAGGACACAGTAATATTTCAGTAGTGAAATGAAGTTTACTGGATGAACAGAAAATGTGCAATATGCATCAAAATGAAATTAAGACCAGTGCCTAAACAATAAATTTGGGCACCCCAACAGATATATCACATGAATATTTAGTTGAGCCTCCTTTTGCAAAAATTACAGCCTCTTGACACTTCTATAGCCTGTAATGAGTGTCTGGATTCTGGATGAAGGTATTTTGGACCATTCCTCTTTGCAAAACATCTCCAGTTTATTAAGGTTTGATGAGCATGGACAGCTTCAAATCAACCCACAGATTTTCAATGATATTCAGGTCTGTGGACTGGGATGGCCATTCCAGAACTCTGTACTTGTTCCTCTGCATTAATGCCAGAGTAGATTTTGAGCAGTGTTTTGGGTCATTATCTTGTTGAAATATCCATCCCTGGCGTAACTTCAACTTTGTGACTGATTCCTCTACATTATTCTCAAGTATCTGCTGATATTGAGGGAAATCCATGTGACCCTCAACTCTAACAAGATTCCCAGTATCGGCACTGGCCACACAGCCCGACAGCGTGATATTTGTCTTGGAATGCTATTTTCTTTCGCCACCATGCATATCGCCCCTTGTTATAACCAAATAACTCCATCTTTGTTTCATCAGTCCACAGCACCTTCTTCCAAAATGAAGCTGGCTTGTCCAAATGTTGAACAATCTTTGTTTTCAGGTCATTTGAGAGTTGTTTTGAGGCCCCCATGTTGCCACTCTACCTCATTTCACTACCGAAATATTACTGTGTCCTTCAGTTATTTGATAGATCAAAATGAAATTGCTGATCCAAATACCCAACTTTTTATAAATGAAAATCATGGAAATTGTCAGGGGTGCCTAAACGTTTGCATACGACTGTATATGGCTAAGCATATTTTTCTTTGCAAAAGCTGGACGATATATAGACACCTAATGTGAGACTTAAAAGCTAGCAAATTAAATTGATTAGAAATGGAGACAGTTTTTATCATTGCAATAAAGTGGTGATTTTGTCAAAAGGATTGCAACACCACCACCTCTACTCATCCTATCAGCTCTAAACACATATTACCCATCTAAAGCAATATCGGATTTAAGAGTTTTCTTTGATAGTTTCAGGGAAAACGAAACTATCAAGACTGGCCTGAGAAATTACAATCTTAATAAAATTTAAGTTGGGCAATATACTACATATATTTACATGTAAAAACCCAAGTCCCTTACCGTTAAAAAAATGTGTGCATTGTTAATTTCAACCAGTGTGTTTGAAATATTTAAACATGTATAGTTGCCACACTGAGCCAACTTGTTGGGGACAAGTTTGTTGTGTACTATACCTCTCTGTTTATAAAGACGTGGCTATATGGCAGGCAATCTGATACACTACTTGTTATCGTAAGGGCGGGTTAGTAACTTTACAATGTTTTATGATAGCAACCGGGCACCATTCCCACCCAGGTGTATTCCATCTTTGCCGAAAAGTTATGACTTTCACACATTAACCAAAATATACAACTGTTAATAAACTCACAGGCGCTGGACTAAATTCACTGGTTGGTTTTGAAACACTCTCTTTACTGAATTGAGTAATGATTCATATTTCATTTTGCATGTGTAGACCGGATCTTAGACTGCTACATCAACTCCTGCACTAAAACATCTTTTTTTATTTTAAAATTTTGTTGGTATCTTTGGAATACTAAATGACCAACCAAAACCTCATACTGCATGTTATATCTTCACAATGGCCATCATTCATGGAACCTTCTCAAAAAAGATCTCAGATTCAAGCGTGGGAAGAGACCTACAATCATTGAAAAGTAGAATTCACTAAAGTGTCACACCTAGTCAGAATGAGTATAGATTTCATCACAGGTTGATAAATCAGAGAAAGCCGTGGAAGCGAGAACACGTGCCACCTGTCCTTATTTACAAATAACACGCAGAATTTATGCATCTGTGGTGAACATCAACTAATAAATTTACAGCTTTCAGCATAAATTACAGACATGTCATCAAAGATGAAACCTGAAGCAAAATAAAAAAGAGCAAAAAAATTGACATTTCCAATTTAATTGGAAGTTCTCGTGACAAAGGCTGCAGACAACAAAATGGTTTTGCCCATTGGCGAGGAGTGACACATGCGCTCCGGGTCCGAGCGCACATGTCCAGCTTTCTCCTGATCCTCATAGGTCCTGCACAGTTTTGACTAACGAAATCCTGAAAAAATAGATATGTCAGAACATGACTGAAATTAACACATCTTTGAATCAAATAAATGAAACGCTAATGGAAACAAGCCAAACAATGAAGAAAACAAGAAATAAATGAATTAGTAACACCCAGCCCAGAGAGGGCTGGCATAAACAGGGACTGAGATATGGACTGTATATATTTATTAGTTTATTTATGTATATGTTGTGTTTAGGTTGTGTTTCAGTGCATTGCATGTACTGTAGTTCTTTGTTTCTGTTACTGTCACTTTAAGGAATGTGACACCTCTCTAGTTTGCCTATTGCTAAGGTTAAGTTAGGATCTTGTATTTACATATTGAATCTCTGTTCTACCAGAACACTTACAGGAATAGACCAATCGGTTACATTTTAAAGTACTTGGGGAACATTTAGTTCAGGGATAATATGCTATGATAGTGAGATTCAGGTTAGGGTAAGGTTAAGGAAAACTGACTTTTTTTACATTTCGTAAACGTACAAGGCATATGTTTTCCTGCCTCCAGAAACATCACATGTGGACGTATGTTTTTTTATGATTTTGTAAAATTTTGTTCATATTGCCATGAGAAAAGCCTGGGATACGACAAAGATAAAATTGATGAATACTATCTCTGTCTGTAAAATTACCAAAGTTCAAATTTGATCGTATGCATGTTTCATGAATGAGGGCCAATAACTCTCTGTGCTAAAAATTGAATGAATATGAACAATGTTATAAAACAACTCTTGACTAATCTGTTGCTAACATCACTAGGCACATGTATGTTAACATTATTCATATCACATAAAAAAATCAATGGTACCGCATTCATATTTTTTACATTCATAAAATTAGTAACTACTGGTACTACATAATACATGATAAACTTCATGATTTTAAGTTGTCAGACGTGTTGTGTATACAACCTTACCACTTATCACAGCCTGTGGTCAGATAAGCTGTATATCGTCACGTCTGGGCTATAAAATGAACAAATCATCTCTGTTTAACAAGCTTATGTCATTGGAGACCCACTAAGGGGAAGTTGGTAGTTATCCTTGTCAGCTCCTGCTGAAACCTCTGATATTGATGTCAATACTTACTAGATTTACTGCCAATTACCTTATAGCTTTGACATGAGATATTCCACATCTACTGTCTGAAAATATTTGAACAGTGACACAATTGTATTGTAAATATTTTTGTCTCTGTACACATTTACAATATATTTGAAAGGAAACAATCAAGTTGTGTTGTATATTTTCATATTTAATTGAAGGGTTTTGTCAAAATTATTGTATCAACCATGTAGGTATTACATATAGATTTACCGCTGATTTATACACAAAAGTATTTAAACAAAATAACATAATCTTTCATTAAATTGTGAGCTTTAATATTTGGTTGCAAATCCTTTACAGTCAAGGACTGCCTAAAGTCTGGAACCCATAAACAGCACAAGATGCTCGGTTTACTCCCTAGTGATGCTCTGCCGGGCCTTTGCGCCTCAAAATCGGGTATTGTGCCTCAAAATCGGTCATGTTTTTTAGACAGTCGTTTTTTTACTAAACACATTACAGACAGACAGAAAGTAGGAAGTGAAAATGACAAAATAACAACTCTGCATTGATGTAGGACAGTGGTCCTCAATCCCTTCCATTGAGGGCCTAGTGTATGCAGGTTTTTGCTTTTACCTTATACAAGCCTGATGGAGTTGCTCACTAATTGGTTAGGATCTCCCCTCACTTGGCAGTCTAGGTCCTAATTATGCTCTAATTGAAGGGAAAGACCAGAAACCAGCATACACTAGGCCCTCCATGGAAGGGTTTGAGGACCACTGATTTAGGACATCATCCTGCACAAACATCACCAACAATTTCTGAGAAATGGGTGGAGCATTTTGATGTTGACTTGTTTGTGTGGCCCCCAAACATTGCACACTGGTCCAGGAGCCCTGGGGGCTTGACAATATGCATTGAGAAGCCTTATTCATCATGGTTTTTATGCTTTTACAGATATAAAACAAAAAAACATAAGTTCTTCCATTAATTTTTTTTATTTTTATTTATTCTTTAAGGAGATGCACTGAAGTTTGGTGAATAAGAGGAACCCAGAGGTGGCACCACAGGTCCAAAAGTGGTGGGGCAAAATTTGTGACATATCGGGGCCTTTCTTGCGGATCAGTCTGAAATTTCCCTGAACTTGAAGGTAAACATATCTGTCCTAATTGTATGCTTTGTTGATGAAAGATAACTGTTATCATTCACATACATTTGAGTAACTTAGTCAACATTTATTCAAACAGACAATTCATGTAACAATAATATTTACAGTACATGCCTCCTCGAATGGCATCTGTGTTATAGATTTGATTTTTTTTTCTCTATGGATCATGTGAATCAAAAACCTATTGAAACCACTACAAACCGTAGTTATAATTCTGAGTTATAGGGTAATTCGTAGTTTTGTCGTTAGTGAAAAACAATATTGACCTTGTAGTTGAAAAAGGAGCCTCATATGAAATAATACCAAAGCTAAGTTCAGATTATTTAGACTGATATATTGAATGAAAACCCTCGTTATTATTTGAATCGATATTGCAATTAGCTAAAAGGCATGCTTTTCATTGGAATTACAACTTCATGGCATTTCCTCCTATGGAGTCTGTTCATTTGCATAAGGAGATCTACACTTTTTGACTGGCAAAATGGCAGCCAGCAGAGACAAACTGTTAATTGAATTGTATAAAACCTTTCTTTTTAGTGAACTCCATGTACACAAACAATGTTCTCAATACTCGAGTTCATGTGTACAGCCCCTGGTGATACTTAGAGCAAAGTTTTATGTTGTGTCAAGTCTTCTTAGTGTTTTAAAAATAGCAATTTTGATTCTATCATAGTAGTGCCCCTGTCACTCCCAATTAAAAGACGATTTGACCGAAACCAAAAATACGTAAAATCTTAAATGGCGTTTCCATCCTAATTATGCTTTCAAACAAAAGTTTGACTCTGTAACAACCAGCCCAGGGGGGGCTGGCGTTTATGAACTATCTTAAACTGAGAGATGGACTCCTGTGTATGTTTGGTTATTTCATTTGTATATTGTTGTGTTTTATTTTCCCTTGATTTTATTCAGTGCAGTGCATGGTGTTTTAGTTCCTCCATTATTGTTATGTGTCATGCCCCTTTAATTCTTGTCACGCCTCTCTCTCTAGTGTGGGCTGTCATTTGTTAGGTTTAGGTTCGGAAAGTCGGGTAACTTCTGGATCGGTTAGATTAATGATTACGTACAGTCGTGTGTGATTAGGTAATTAGTATTTGTTATATAAACAGCCCAGACTAGAGATAGGGCGTTGGGCATTGTGTTCTCTTCGAACCTGTTACAAGAGTGATTCTCTTCAAGTGTGCCTTAAGTTTCGTTATGTTTCATGTGTCAAGAAGTTATCTGCGATTACGTTGTGTGTGTTAATATTCTGTTAATGGTATTACAGAGAAGGCGTGCTGGTAGTAATTAGGTGTGGCACCGTTCACAAAACCCACGATTTGGTTCGTATTACAGTTTTTGGTTCTGTACGGTTCTTGTTATTTTTTCTTTTAATCTTAACACTCCAGAAATATACCACAGCATATGATATATAGCTTAATTATCCATAATTTAGGATACAGTATTAAAAGATAGTTATATCATGTAATCAAGCACAAACGGAATTTGAAATATTATAGAATAACAAGTAAAATAACTTGCATTTATCAAGCTTCCAACTTAGCTCGTACAAAAATTGTGTAGCTTGTACAAAAATACACGTGACGTGACATTGCAGCACTCCACACTCCACCGTTGAGGATCAATCGGCACCCCTCGCGGCATCTCAAAATTTGACGAACATTTTTTAAACTGACCTTTGTCGATCTGAAATATTAGAGGGGCACACACATTCACTTCTACCTTTCAAAGGAATAGTGCTTGTAATTCATTAAAATAATAATTGTTAATAATTTGCATAGATAGTTGGTGGGTCTATGTTCATGTATTGCTAAAAGTAGTCTCTTATTGGATGCTAGCGAATGTTTTTCAAATGTATCATGTTTTCACGACACAGTGAAAATATATTAAATCATATTTCGTGTACAACATATTCGTTATTGTTTTTAATGAAACGTTGTTATTGAAAACATGTAAATGTTTGTTATTGCAATTAATTCACAATGGTTATTGCAATGAATTAAAACCAGCACTATTATTCTGAATGGACAAATCAGAGTTTGTGTTGCCAAAATAATATAGTGTTGCCAAGCGACCGTGAGTGCCCCCCCCCCGCTAGAACCGCACCTGCTTCCTACTTACTGTCTGTAATGTGTTTAGGAAAAAAGGTGACTGTCTAAAAAACACTACCAACTTTGAGGCACCATAGCTCTCGCTGCGTTTAACTGACAGGGATTAGCCACCACGCGTTATTTGCGTGTAATTCTCTTCTTTCCAATGGTATCAAGCCTCAGTTGCTAGCATATAGGGTTCGCGAGATAATTGCGTTTGACGCTCGAGTGTCGAAATCACTTAAAGGGTTACAAGTGGTGGGGCGGTGCCACACCACGTTGAAAAGTACTGGGGCAAATGCCAGCTCGCCACACATCTGCCGGCGGCTCTGGAGGAACCATGTTATTTTGATGCACATATTTGTACATTAGCAGGACTGTAGCACAAAATAAAAAAATAATAATCGTGATCTCAATATTGATCAAAATAATCGTGATTATCATTTTGGCCATAATCGTGCAGCCCTAGCTTCAGATCATGAGCAATTCTTCCTTCCCTTGTGTATAATTTTCTGTCCACATCATTCTGGTGCATGTTGATCTTTGGCAAATCTGTCCATAGAATTTTATTCCAGAACTGAAATGGGAAATAGCAAGCGATTGTATACACCAGAAACATGTTTTGAAACATTTTGCAATTTAGGAGGTAGCCAATAGCAATTAAACGGACATCTCCGTTTACATTCTGATGCGTCATGACATTGACTGTTATTGTTAGTTAATAAATGAACATTGATTAATGCATCATGGTGCCCCTTTATCAGGCTCCCTCATGCTAATGATCCTGTGTGAAGGAAAGTCTATTTATACAACCTATGACCACCCCTTGTTTTATAAGGATTAAAATTATATTCAGTGTACTGCTTGTACTGCAGTGTAATGCCTACTGTTATAGTCATGATACTATAACTTTAGCATTGGAGGGCGGTGACAGAAGTGAGATGGGTTGGCTCATATTAATGTCTGGACTGTAGTTAATGGAATGGAGTTAAAACAGTAAATATAATGTGAGATACCATTCCATATATTCCACTCCAGACGTTAATATGAGCCCATTCTCCTCACTAGGTTTCACCGGCCTACACGGAAGGTTAGCTAGCTAGCTTGGGTGTTTTCTTACACAGTGAGTTGCATGTACTGTACAAACTCTGTGTTTTGTGTTCATTCAGACTCCACAAATGGACAGTGTTGAAGAGCTGTCTGAGCCATGGCCAGGGACATGTTCAGGTTATGAAGGCCCTGAAGGTGTGGAGACACTGGCTGGATGGGACTAAACAATACCCTTTCTTGGTTCAGACAGATTATTGCAATCTGAATTATGCTGAGGAGACTCAGTCCACAGCAAGCCAGGTGGCACAGTTGTGGCCACTGTTGATGCAGAAAAGGCTTTAATAATATATATTATTTAAATCCTAAGGGCATGTCCATGGAAGCTTTGGGTACTGGTTTATTGAGTGACACTGGGACCTGTTCACTGGTGTGATTTGCTTGGAAAATGTAAAATGGAATACAACAATATTGAACGACAAATTATGTCTTTAGATATGTTTACTATTGCTTTGGTGTCTGTTGTGGCAGCAGTGCAATAACTTAATAACTAGACGACTACCTGTATCAATCATTAAGGATTTTGATTTCCCAAAGTTGAATAAAATAAAGATTTATATGTTTTCCTAGAGGTGAGTAGTATATAGGAATTTAAAGGTTGTTTTGCAAAAAAATACTAACAATCTCTTAAAGGTTTCAACTAAACTTGTAAGAAATTAATTACATCCAAAGAAGCATCTCAACTGAACGTTCAGTTCTCTCACAATCTTTTGACAAAGGCCAGTGACAGTTTAAAGTCAAAGCCACACAGATATAGGTAGAGTGGTCAACATGATTGCTAAGTAATGCAAATACCCAAAACATGTATGGCTAGGTAAACTTTACAGAGATTTATGTCATTTCTTTCACCTCTAGGAACCTTAGGTTCACAGGTTCCAACTTTATAATAATAATTATTATAATAATGAATTCAACTTATATAGTGCTTTTCAGGGAACTCAAAACACTTTACCCAGTCACGGGAAAGCCCACCTCATCCATCACCAATGTGTAGCACCCATTTTGCACTAGAACGCTCACCAAACATCAGCTATTAGGTGGAGAGGTGAGTAGTTAGATATAAGACAATTAGGAAGTGGGGGGATTATTAGGTGGCCATGATTGAAGTGAGGCCTGGTTGGGACCTTGGCCATGATCCTGGGGTTAACACCCCTACTCTTACGATAAGTGCTGTGGGATTTTTAGTGATCACAGTGTCAAGACACCAGTTTAACGTCACATCGGAAAGACGGCAGATGTCCCTATTACCACCCTGGGGCACTGGGAATGATCTTTAGACCAGAGGGAACAGTGCCCCCTATTGATGCTCCAACACCACTTCCAGCAGCATTGGTCTCCCATCCAGGCTCAACCCTGCTTAGCTTTAGAAGCAAACCAGCAGTGGAATACAGGGCACTATGCTGCTGGTTGCTATAGTTGTAGAAGACAAACATTACCAGCTAAGAACTCTACCTATTCAGGAGAAATCAAGATAAACATATCTAACAGAAGATAAATGTAAAGCAAGCTACATTACATTGCCTTCTTAGGAACTCTCTTTTTAGGAAATTTCTAGAGACAAGCAGATGTAAGGTATGCTGTGAGTGTATGTATTGTTTTGTTGTTTTGTACGCCCTCTTGTGGCATAGTAGGTCATTTATGGCTTTGTGAAATATCCCTCAGTTTTAGGAGAGATAAATCGGAGCTGGAGAGTTCACTTTGTCTAATGCATTCTGTCTGATTCTTATCATATGTGTTTTTGAGTACTGTACACTAAAGTACTAAATAAATCCTAAAGATAAATCACTGTTTATGTTGCCTAGAGTTGACTGATGATTTAAAATGTATTATGATGCAGTGAAATCTTGTGGACTAACCACAAAGTTCTGGTGCTGGCTCAATCCAGGAACATTACATATGTGCATCTATACCAAAACTTTAAATAGAGATGCAAGTTCTAGGCTAGTAGTTGGTCTATTCTATAGGAATATTTTAACTCTGGGTACAATGTGAGTGAGTGGACTTTAAACCTATATAATGTACCGTAATTAATAAAAACATATGCTTACCCAATCTTGCCTTGCTAATTAGGTTCCCTGTGTCCAGAAGTCCACCATGACCCAGGTATTTTAAAGTCATTATCACTTTATTGAAATGGCATTGGGTAGATGATATTATAGGCCAAACTAAATGTATATTTTCTTTTTGAATGTATTTAGAAAATTAGATCTACTACCGTACTCTACAGAAGGTGTACATTGCTCCACACCAGTGTTAATTTTTGTAGTATATTAGTCATTTTAGTTGTCTTAGTTTTTAACTGTCAACAATAACTCTGGACAACAAGTTTTTAATGGTTGGACAAGGCCATCCAGTTGTGCATGTAATGAAAGTTATAGATTGCCTAAATCTTTTTATTTCATAGACAAAAAAATAAATGACTAAAATTACTGACTAAAATTAAAAAAAGTAGTCACATTTTTGTCACCTAATTTATCTTTTAAATAAGGTATATTTTAGCTACCATTCATCTCCAATCATACAGAATGAAAATGTATTGTCAAATTACATTAATCCACACAGCACTGGAATAAGCGGATTCATGATAGCTCTACACACATAAAAACAACCATAGACACATCAGCCTGAGGACGTGTAGGCATGTTCAGGAGACATCAGAACAGCGGTATGTGATTTGTCCACTCTATAACGACTGTATGTGATGGCACGTGTCAACACATTCATCAAGGTTGCTGATGACACAACGGCAGTATTCCTGAAACAGATGATGATGAGAAAATGTACTCTGAGTAGTTCACAGATATGTCAGTTTGACACCAGGATTAATAATGTTTCTCTTAACTTTAGCAAGACAGTCAACCTGACAGTGGACTAGAGAAAATGAGGATGAAGCCATCCAGATAATGCTCACCTATGTGGTGCAGTGGCCTAAGCCGGTGATCCCAGCGGACAACCACAATTGTTTCTGAAAAAGCATTAACCAGGCAACATACTTCACCTTTTCTCATATTAAAACTGAAAATGTAATTATTGGAAAGTAACATTGGTTTTATGTTTTAAATATTTTCAGGTAAATTTCTAAAGGAAAATGAAAAAACTTAGATATTTTTTTTTGAATATGTTTTCAACTCCTGTGCTAAAATGCCCTGAAGAGGACAAAATTACCTTAGCATTACTCCACTGAACCATAGCTGCCATCTCTCACGCATTGCCAGTGAGACACGTGCATTTAATTGGTTTCCCATTGGCGTGTGAGCGTGTCGAACCAATCAAATGCGCGTGTCTCACAGGCAATGCGTGACAGTTGGCAGCTATGACTGAACTGTTAAAGTACCTGTCACATTTTCTGGATTAAAAACATATGTTAAAACATCATTGGTCAGACTGTGAATATACATATTATCAAAGAGCATTTTACAGAAGTAAAGGAATACAACTAATGCATGACTTGAAAAACAGATCATATCCAATTGTTTGGATATCCCATTGTGAGCCTCACCTTTCAGCAGGACAATGATCCCAAGCACTAACCCAAAGCAACATTAGAGTGGCTCAAGTAGATAAAGTTGAATGTCCTACAGCTGCCCAGTCAAAGTTGTAATAGTGTATGTAAATTATATTAAGATTTTTAAGTGTTTATTTTTTACAGGTACATGCAAAGCCACATCTACTTGAATATTGATCAGTCAATAGTGGTCATGCTGTTTTTACACTGGACCAGTTTATTCATTGTTTGAAAACCTTTAAAAAAAATGATGAAGGTTGGTCATTTGATACTAAAGGAGTAGTGTTTGAAGCATATTTCACAAAATTCAAAATGATGGATAATCCAATATGGCTTAATGAATCACATTTGCAAATGTGTTTCTTGTGAGAACTCAAGGCCATGTGGACTGGGTGTGGAGAGCTTCCAAATTTGGCCACTTTAGCGGCTTGTTACATACATGGCATTGCATGAGAAGGTGTGGCCCATGGGCATTTACAACTTTAAACATTTGGGTCTAATTGGGCTTTTTTAACTCCCAGGAATGGTCTAAAATACACAAAAATTCTGGAAGTGCAATAATAACCAATATTAAAAACATAATAGTGTTCAACCCATTTCACAGATGAAACCCTACTGAACTGTAAATATACCATTTGTTGCTATGAAACATGAGAGAGTTGGTCAGTTTTTTTTGCAAGGCACTTTACATGTGTTTATCTACGTTTTACTTTTATGTTTCCCCCATCAAGCTGGATTAACACCAGGTCTGGCAAACTGGTTGCATTGCGGCGGAAGTCCATTCATTTCAATAGGAAGCAATGCGCACCGCTGCGGCTAATCTACCGCAACCGGCAAAATGTGGATGCAGTGCGGCGGGTGTGTCGCAAGAGTTGAAATAATCCAACTTGTGCAGTGCTTTGCCGTATGGCACAAGAACCGGAAGTTGATTTACCACCGAGGAAGAGCTAATATGTCACTTTCACCTATGGGTTTATGGGATTGCAAGAAAAAGCTTTGACAGCTCAGTAGATAGATTTCGTATATTGTCAATGAACACTAAACTGAAAAAAGCTCCCGCCAGTTGCCTTGCAACTGACAGTTGTATGCAATTTTGCCAACCATCTTGTAGATGCGGAAGATTGATTACGATGTTGATTACGGTGTACAAGTGTGTCTGCTATAGGAAGCCATACAGTGATTTTTTTTGCCGGGCCTGGTGTGAATCCAGCTTAACCTCCGCCAGTGGTGTCCCTGGTTGTATTTACGAGGTGTAATGTATTGTCAATGTCATGTTACATAATTCAGTTGTGTGGAGTTGAGGATTCATGTATACTCCTGGCTTATTCATAAGAAAGCTATTTTTTAGATCTTCAAACATTTTTAGAGTCTGGTTTTGGGTGTGAAACAACAAATTAGCACATAGCTGTTCATATTCCTAAATGTGTGTTTAGATTGTAAAGCAATTTTAAGCAAGGCACATAACCCATTTTGTAAGTTTCTCTAGATCAAAGTGTCCATTAAGTGACAAAAAATATCTTATGTAAAGTGACTGCATACTAATAATCAAATCAACTTACTTTAAAATCCATTAACTTTATAGCAACATTGATTTTTCATTGTAGAAATCTAAGAAATAATACTAAAATGCCTGAAGTACATTGTTAGTGAATTAAATATGTTGAAATTTACAATATAAACAATACTCTATATGAGGGAAATTTTAATTTGCAATTAACAATATAATGTCCTGACCCTCATTAGTTTCTGACCCACAAATGCATTGTAAGGACAGAATAAGCTAGTGTAAGGTAATAAACACTGGGAAGATTAAATTATGACATTAAATGATTATAGTACAGGTTACCAATATAAAAAAAAATATATATATATATATTCAATGACATAAAATTAATTATTCTTTTTTTTAAAGAAAACATTCTCTAAGATCAGTTAGTTGGTGAATGTTGGCCTATGGTCTATCCGGACCACATTATATGTATTCAATCCAGGTGCATCAAAGCCAGGGGACAGACCCTGCTTATCAAACACATAAAAGTTAAAGAGCTGCCCATCTTGGGCCTCAAGTGAGACAGATGCGGTGCTGACCCGCAAAACACAGGGGTATTGCTTTTCAAACACTACCCTGAACACTCTGTCCAATAAGTAGTTCAATTTCATTGTGCGATATCGCTCTGGAATCAGGTCCTCGATCTGGGGACCAAACTGCTGCATGACCAGAACCCCATCTTCCCCGACACTTATCTCATAGAAAGTGATGTTTCCATAGGTAAAGAAGCCTATATAAGGTTCTGGATTTGGTGGAGGGATGAGGATCTTCTTAGCCTCCCGGAATGCCCTCTCTAAGGCGGGTATGATGTGGCTGTAAGCCTTGGCAACCACATCCTGGTTCTGAGGTCTGGAGCCAGCCATCAACACCACCAAGCCCAGCTTGAGTCTAGGTACCAGTGAAAAGGTGGCTGAGTAGCCGTCTAGATCTCCATCTTTACGGACAAGTTCGTAGCCGAGCTGCTCGTTCACCTCCCAAGGAGTGCCGGTGCGGTTGGCAAAGTAGTCCTTGTCACAACGGAACAGAGGGGTCAGCATGATCTTGAGGGTGTCGGGCTCCAGGAGCTTCCGATGGTACGCCCCCAGCAGCATCATAGCCAGTTTGGCCAGATCAGCTGCGGTGGAGTACATCTGACCTGATGGGCGGTACCAGCCTAGATCATACAAAGGTGCTGGCTTGCCACTGGAGTACACGCCCACAGCCAACTGGCTCTGGATCCCTGGAGTGATGTCGAAGACTGTATCCTCCATCCCCAGACGGTCTAGAATGTTATCATTGATCCATCGCTGGTAGTCTAGGCCCACCACCTTCTCAGCCATGACATGGGCTAGTAATGAAAAGGCTAGGTTACTGTAGTGGCATCTGAAAAACCAAAGGAGCAGATTAGGAAAAATTATGACAGCAAAGAAAGCCAGCCAAAAGGCTCATATAATATTTATACTTAGGGCTTCCGGTTAATATGTTTTTCAGTAACTTCAATTTTAACAACAGAAATAAGATACTTTATTTGGTACGTCCAACTTTACTAAAACTAGTGATTTGTGTTAGCTATTTTAAACCTAATATTGTACTCTACATCTGTACTGGTTACTTATTGTCACACTGCTCATCACAGATTTACATTGCCATCACTAATCGTCTGTTTATTTGCCTGCCCATCAGTATCCATTTTATGTAGTTTTATTCCAATCTTTATTCAAGCGCATGTTCTTTCAATTTGAGAACATTTCTAAGTAATATTACGTTCAGATTTTGTAATGTGCCTCAAATCCTTAATCTCACACTCAAATGCCACTGCTCATGCTTGGATAACCCAGACTCAACAAATTATTCACAATCACTTCTGCTTCCTAACTAGACAGATTGATATCCCTGAAGTTTAATTGACTTGGTGTTGTACTGTGATGATTGCCTGTTCCCTTAATTTTTTTGGAGCAGTATATGTTGGTGCTGTCAAACAATTATAATAATGAATTATGATTTATCACATGATCTTCTGTAGTTAATCATGATTAATCACAAATTTGAAGTATTTTCATTTATAAAAGCAGTGCATGATGTTAAAAATAATATTCTAAATTGGTAATGAACAAAGTGCAGAATCTGTCAGTCCTTTTAACCAGGTTGTCATGGCCTCTAAATCCTTCAAAGAACCACATAGCTGCCAGCATCTATTTCAGCCCATGTATATTGAAATAAATAATAAACAGAACGTTGCTGGTTTTTGATCCCATAATTCTACATCACCTACCATTATGTATATAGGCATATATTTCCCATAATGCTTTTGTGGTAATGTCATACTTAGTGCCAGGGTCTGCCACAAGGACATCATCTTGCAGCAGATTCACTGCAGCCTGTGTTTTCCCTTTCCACAACAAGTTAGTAGCTCTAAGTCTTCTGGGTAGACCTATGGTTGAGAAAAGAATGACTCTTTAGTGCTTCTGAAGAAATACTAGGTGACCAAACTCAACTCCATGGTTATAAAAGCTAAGCCCACATGCAACCCCCTAAATTAGTAGATACTATGTTGTCTCATTCAGGTCTGGACATTTCCTCTGATAATGTTGCACTGCCAACCCATGCTATTTTCTTTGAACCACAGAACGTCTTAGTCAGCTTGAAGGTTCCTGAACAACAAACAAATGTTGTTAGAGCAGGATCAAGCCCATTCAACCTTCTTCAGCTCAACATGGAAGGTGCCAGGCCAGTATGCACGTCTGGGTCTATGTTTGGGGACCTGATGATACCCTTGGTGTTTATGAAGTATGCTTCTGATTCCGCAATGAAAATAAATAAAAGAGTTTACTAAAACCATGTAAAAATTACAATGTAAAAGTACTTTACTGGGTTCATAAATTTGGGGAATTATGAACAAAGACTCATGGTAAAGGGTATTGATAACTAACGATTGATTAAAAAAATGAAAACAAAGAGTAAAAACGTATTATCATGGTAATTGCTTAGTTAGGAACTCCCCTTACCTGGTCATTTAGGTTTAAATTAGGAGGTTCCCAAAACTACCTGTTGTTATGGAAATACATGAGAAACAGCATATAATGGTAATTTTGACATATTACTGTGACAGACTTACAAATATGGCCATTCAAATGTGAACGTTCATACGTATTGAATTGACGTTCTACCGGAACTTTTCCAAGAATAGACCAATCGGTTACAGATTAGAGTAATTAGGGAAAGTTTAGTTCAGGCATAACATGCTATGTTATATTTAGTTTAATGTTAGGGTTAGGTTAAGGTAAACAGACTTTACATTTCGTAAACATATGAGGCTTTAAGTTTTCATGGCTCTGGAAACATACATGTGCACAAATTTTGTGTTTTGTACGATTCTTTACATATCGCAATGAGAACAGCCTGCCAAAAACGGGTGAACACAGTTGAGGACTTTTACTTTGTACCTTTTACAAATCAGGCTAAACCCCAATAATTTGCCATGCACACAAATACTTTTGAACCCATGAAGCAAAACGTGCACCAGAGGCAACTGAATTGAGCTCTGAACCACCATAGACTACAGAAACCATGAATTTAGTAAGAAATATATGCTACTGTTATTTAACTGGTTTCTCCATTGAGCTGTGTAATATATTGGCATTTCTCTGGATGAAATCCCTGCTGGGATCAGAGATCTGAGAACAATGTTGTACCTGAGAGCTGGCTAGCCATCCTGCGCAGGGTTACAGAGGAGGAACGGATCTGAACCTCTCCACTGTCCAGAAAGATCAGGCCATCTGTCACATACTTGAGCTCAGAGTCTCGTGACTTGCCCAGAGGGTTTTTAATGGTAAAATTCTCCACATATTTCTCCAGGGGGTCGTCAAGAGAGGCAATTTTACCTTCCTCCCACAGCCTGTACAGCATCAGAGTTGGAAAGATCTTGGAAAGACTGGCAATCCTGTAAGGCAGGAACGAAACAGGTATTAAGAACTAATATTTATCCACCCGATGACTGATGGTGAATTATAACAGTGCTTAAACTTTTTATAAATCACTACAGAATTTAAATCACTACAGAATTTAAATCACTACAGAAAGACTATGACATGGGAGCCCTGAAGACCAAGGCAATATATTTTTTTTATGCAGGGATTTACCTTTTTATCTAATTTGAACAACTTTTTGGGGGGTTCTTTCAACTGAGATGAAGTTAGTCTCTGTGCCAGAAAAAAACTGTGTTGTTTAAACAGAACTATTATTTGTTTGTCTAATTGGTGCTTTTTGGTGCAACTTCCCAAGCCTTCTCTTCAATTTGCTTCGTCAACTTCAGCAAAACATTATCCGAATCCAGAATCAGAAAAACATCTCACATTCAATTCAACATGGGGACATACAGTATAACCAGCAAAAAACACCACCTTGAAGAAAGAATTGCATCAACTTCTTTACCAACATCTGTTTCAAAACAATATGTAAATACATTGCAGATGGGCAACACCATATGAAAGAGTATGTGTAAAGAACAGATCCAACCCATGATTCAATCCTCACATACTGACGCTACTCATAATATATATGTGGCATGTTCTAATACTACAAAAAAGCTTCAATTTCTGAGTAGCAGACACCTAAGCAACTGAGAAAAGTGTGTATGAAATCTATATAACCACACACTTATATATATGTAATGATAAACATGTGCGTAGTCAAGTCAAATCACATTTATTTATAAAGCACATTTAAAAACAACAAGTGCCAACCAAAGTGCTGTACAATGACCCAAGAAGAGAACCATACCAAAACATATAGCGAACTAGACATACTTAATCATAGGACTAGACAAACATAAATACAAATTCCTACCCAATCGCACCAAATGCTAAAGAAAAAAGAAAGGTCTTAAGTTTGCATTTGAAACAATCACTACTAGAGGAAGACCTAATATGTAACGGTAGCTTATAGTGGGCAGTAGTTCTCAAAACATCTAAATCGTTTTTTATATATCAAGAAATACATTTTATATATGAAGTCTTGTAAAATGATAACTGAAAGAGAAATTAGTGAAGTTCTCACTAGCACAAAATTCGACAAATTGCCTTATTAACTACAATTTATGTTGCTTCATTTTGGACAAATAATAATTTGTCGATCCTTGCCACATCTTATGAATCAACTGAGGATTAGTCCAGTTGCGACTAAACAATAATAATATTGTTATGAAGCCACCAGACAGACAGTTCTGTAGAATTAATGAATCCCAAGGGCAAGGCAAGAGAATATCCAGGGTACAGACAGGGGTCATATAACGGTATGACACAGGCAAAGGTACACGAGGGCTAGAAGTAATCTTAAACAGGAGCAGATATAATGGTCGATATCCCAGTAGGTCACAGGCAAAGGTACAGAAGGAATAGGCTCAATCAGAAGACACTTAGGCAGGCGTAGGTCGAAGTATTAGAAGAATCAGGCAGTCCGAAAAACTTTCAGTAATGAAGCTTACAAACTAACAATACCTCACAACCTGTATAGACAGTGTTTGGTTCTTAAATACGTATGGGGAAGGCACAGCTGATTAGAATTCGGGTGATTTGGAACGAACAACAGTCCTGCGTTCAGGCGTTCCCGGAACTGGTAGAATTGCGGCCGTAGAGCCCTCAGACCCAGCGGTGTAGCACAAGATCCTGGGCCCTATGCATAGGCAGTCCTGATGGGCCCCCATGTTCCTCAACCCCAGTATATTCCAGACTTATCCAGGGCCCTCTCTCCCCTTTGGGCCCTGGTAATCAGTATTGGTTTTACCACCAGTCCGTCGCCCCTGCTCAGACCTCACACCTAGAATATCCATTTATTTGGGTTGTAATGGACATTTATCTTAACAGCTGATTTAGTTTCCTCAACTTGTTGAATCTCTACATTCATAAATAGGTCTAGATTAGTTCTAGCGTTAGTTTTATTTTGATAGCCTAATGATCCCTGTGATTTCTGCTGCTACATACCTGTAGATGGTGTACTCATTGGGTGGAGAGGAAAGTGGGTCACTTCCATTTCTCTTGCCAAAGTTACCAGTCCACAGAACGGTGTCATTGAAAATGACAATGGCCGACAAAGCGGGAAGACTTGTAGGGTTGACACAGTGGCGTAGCAGTGTGTCCACCTGATTAAATATCAGTGTCAGTAAATACAAATGTATATATTTCAACAGTTGTAAACAGTACAACACACAACACATAGTGTATTTTTACTGATAAACACATTGTAAGATCTTTGTCAATATGGCATGGAAAATCATTAAAATGGTATTCTCTTGTTCATCTGAATCCGGGTAAGCTAGAGTTGGATTTCAAAAGCCCTAAGTGGAACTGGCTTTGAGGATCAGTTTGAGACTGATGGCTATATCAACTGCATTCAATAAGTTTTTTGTGGGTCAGCACTCCAGAGGATAGGTATTGCACTTGCAACCGTACATCTCAGAATTTCTCCCAAATTACGTTCTCAGGAAACTATTTTGAAAACCTGAATTACGTTATATGCCCACATATTTTTTTTTTACGTTTAAACTGCACGTTTCGTTATTAGGCTATATTTGTACTTATATATTTGTACTGCCCCTGTACATTTAGTTTAACGGATTTATGCGAGAACATTCCACACATTCCATACATTCCATAGCGTTCGAAATTATATTGCAACATTCACAGTTAAGGTTAGGTATGAGGATAATAACGGTTAAGGTTAGGCATTAGATTACTAACAGTTAAGGTTAGATATGACGTTACTGAGGTTAAGGTTAGGATTAAGGTTAGGGTTAACATTGCAAAAAAAATGAAAATCGCCTGTCTGCATGACGCATGCAATGTAGAACAAAACACGCACAAAGCGCCGGTCTGGATTTGAACTCGCGAACACTGGCATTCAAGTTGCGGATTTATACGCCCATCCACCATCCCCGACCTCCGCCCTAGCAAAAAGTACGCTATTTACATGCTATGTCATGATTTTCATATGTTCATATTTAACGTTATTCGAGTGTTCAATTTAGTTCCCTACAAACGTAATTGACCCTCTCATACGTTCATATTTGACATATTTCGGTTTTACAAAATAGTTCCCTCAGAACGTATTTCATGTGATTTAGGGCTGTGCACTTACTAACTTATTCCGTAATGACAATGTGAAAGAAGTGTGTTTGAAATCTTAATATTCTTAAAGAAGTGTGTTTGAAATCTTAGTAAAACTTACTTATGTACATAAGTATTCATAGCCTCTGGTCAATACTTTGTTGAAGAACCTTTTGCAGAAACTACAGCCTCATGTCTTTTTAATATATTGCTACAAGCTTGGCACACCTATTTTTGTGCAGTTTCTCCCATTCTTCTTTCCAGAACCTCTCAAGCTCCATCAGGTTGGATGGGGAACATTGGTGCACAGACATTTCCAGATCTCTCCAGAGATGTTCAATCGGGTTCACGTCTGGGCTCTGGCTGGGCCACTCAAGGACATTCACAGAGTTGTTCTGTAGCCACTCCTTTGTTATCTTGGCTGTGTGCTTAGGGTCATTGTCCTGTTGGAAGATTACCGTTTTTATCAAGGATGTCTCTCTACATTCTGCATTCATCTTTCCCTTGATCCTGACTAGTCTCCCAGTTCCTGCCACTGAAAATGATGCTGCCACCACCATGCTTCACTGTAGTGATGGTATTGGCTAGGTGATGAGCGGTGCTCACTTGAATGTGCTCTCATGTGCTTCTTTTTGACCACTCTACCATACAGGCCTGCTTGGTGGAGTTCTGCAGAGATGGTTGTTCTTCTGGAAGGTTCTCCTCTCTCCACAGAGAAACTCTGGAGCTCTGTCAGTGACCATCTCATTTTTGGTCACATCCCTGACTAAAGCCCTTCTCCCTGATTGCTCAGTTTGGCCGGACAGCCAGCTCTAGGAAGAGTCCTGGTGATTCCAAACGTCTTCCATTTATGGATGATGGAGGCCACTGTGCTCATTGGGACCTTGAATGCTGCAGATATTTTTCTGTACTCTTCCCCAGATCTTGCCACAATCCTGTCTTGGAGGTCTACAGAAAATTCCTTCATGGCTTGGTTTGTTCTCTGACATGCACTCCTCCTTCTTCTTCTTCTTCTATGGGGCTTAATGGCGGATCGCAACCCACCGAAGGTGCATACACCGCCACCAACAGTACCGGAGAGCGAGGTTGGTCACGGCCCACCCACGTCCTCTCCACCCAACTCAACCCACGACCCTAGAAAATAAAATACAACCCACTACTTTTTTCATTTTTTATTTTTAATAGATTTCAAACACACTTTTTTCACATTGTCATTACGGGGTATTGTTTGTAGAATTTTGAGGGTAATAATGAATTTAATCCATTTCGGAATAAGGGTGTAACATAACAAAATGTGGAAAAAGTGAAGGGCTGCGAATACTATCCGGATGCACTGTAATTTGTACTTCAATAGAAATTGTGAGAATGGCAATTTTATTGTTTAGCCTTTTTTGGGGGGGTGGGGTGGGTGGGATTGTTCTCCATTGTTTCTCCCCTCTCAATTGGTCTAACCAACACGGGTATTCATTTAAATGCAACAAATCTGCTGGCAAACACAGTAGTACAACACACAAACACCTGAAGACAGATCTCCAGCAACTTGCCTTGGCTACTAACATAACTTGTTTATTAAGGAAAATTAGCAAATGAAAATATGCTAGCACTGCACTGAAATGCCAAATTCCCATCTAAACTACCAAAAATAACTTCAAGGTTAAAAAACACTACCAGCAGGAATTCTACTTGAAATTAATTCTGAATGGATATACAAGAAGTAAAATGGATTAGTGTCTTCAGACCAATGCTTTTGGACCTGTCATCAATTTCGACTTTTAAAGTAAGCCTAAATCAACAAATCAGTAATGCAAACACTTTTTTGTAACCTCTCTGTTTGTGCTGTACAGAAAACATACCATCAAATCACAAAGGGCTTTTTCTACTCATAAGCCATAAGACTACTCAATAGCTTAGGTGATCCACATCCGTGTGTAACTGTATATTACCTTGCTCTTCTACTGCTAACTCTAACATCACTGTAGCTATATACAATTAAGCTACTATTTATTTTTCGCTGGTGCAGGTATTTCTGTATACAGGTCCTTCTCAAGAAATTAGCATATTGTGATAAAGTTCATTATTTTTCATAATGCAATGATAAAAATTAAACTTTCATATATTTTAAATTCATTGCACACCAACTGAAATATTTCAGGTCATTTATTGTTTTAATACTGATGATTTTGGCATACAGCTCATAAAAGAGGGTAAGACACAGAAAAAAATTTCTGAACAAATGAGCTGTTCCTAGAGTAATGTATCAAGGCACCTCAGTGGGAAGTCTGTGGGAAGGAAAAAGTGTGGCAAAAATCGCTGCACAAAGACAAGAGGTGACCGGACCCTGAGGAAGATTGTGAAGAAGGACCGATTCCAGACCTTGGATGACCTGCGGAAGCGGACTGAGTCTGGAGTACAAAAATCCAGAGCCACCGTGCACAGGCGTGTGCAGGAAATGGGCTACAGGTGCCGCATTCCCCAGATCAAGCCACTTTTGAACCAGAAACAGCGGCAGAAGCGCCTGACCTGGGCTACAGAGAAGCAGCACAACAAAACAACAACAAATTTTGCATGACATTCAGAAATCAAGGTGCCAGAGTCTGGAGGAAGACTGGGGAGAAGGAAATGCCAAAATGCCTGAAGTCCAGTGTCAAGTACCCACAGTCAGTGATGGTCTGGGGTGCCATGTCAGCTGCTGGTGTTGGTCCACTGTGTTTTATGAAGGGCAGGGTCAATGCAGCTAGCTATCAGGAGATTTTAGAGCATTTCATGCTTCCATCTGCTGAAAAGCTTCATGGAGATGAAGATTTCATTTTTCAGCACGACCTGGCACCTGCTCACAGTGACAAAACCACTGGTAAATGGTTTACTGACCATGGTATTACTGTGCTCAATTGGCCTGCCAACTTTTTTTGCCAATTTTTTTCTATTAAGCTATGGGTTTCATCCAACCACATATTGTCAAGCCAGCCGATTCTTTTCACACTGTTCATCCAACACAGAAGCTTTTAGTCAGCTCATGTGTGGGATAATTGACACTCACAAACTATAGTTCCACAATATAATTTACAGGTGCTTAATCGGAACACAAGGAGTTGCTGGAGAGCGATGTGGCAAGGTGTATAATCCAACTTATCTATTAGAAATCCTGGACAGTGCTATGTCAACTTGCGCTTCCTCATGCTGAGGGTCCAGGCAAAGTCGGAGAAGCCATAGTCATGCTTGAACCAATGACTATCATGACTTAACTTGTCCTACAAGCCAGCTACTTAACCCACTACAACAGGCAGACCCCCATTGCCAATGTTTTTAAATGGCCAGTCTGTTCTGTATCAAAGATACATGGAATGTCCTTTTGAGGACATTTTTATTGCAGTTCCAATTAAATCTGAACATAAATTCATAACCTAATTATTTATTCTTATGTGAATTTGTAATGACAATGATAGGACTTTCTAAATGCTTTGTGAAATGCACTTGAGTAACTGAATTATATTAATGCAGGGACTGTTGCCAGAACCATCATGTAGAACAAATATATTTATCAGTCATACATTATTCATTGCATGGCATCCCTCCAAGGGGAGCTAATATGTTGTAAAGCACTATCACTTACACACTTTCCCTTTTATGCATTCAAAAATTTGGAAAATATGAATGTCCTCTTACCTTCTCCAATGCCTCTTTCAGGATAGGAATAGGGTGCACCAATGGGAGAGGCTCAGGGAAGCGTGGGCAAATCTGTTCTGATTTGGCATTACCTACCACGCCCTCATCTGGCAGAGGGTGTGACAAATAATGGGAGAAGGGAAAAAAAACATTGGTAATGTCTAATACAGGTTTGCAATATTTTATACAAAGATTTGTAAAAACTATATGTTTTTACAATACAAGTGCACAGAGAAAATGTTATACATCTCTCCCATACTGAAACCAACATCAATGTGCTACTGCTAACCGTCTAGCTGCCTCCACGGACAGTCCACCTGCCAAAAACATCCTTGACCTTATTATAACCATCTGAGCTATACATAGTCCCATTGGAGATATTTAAAACTATGCAGTTTTCTACACAGTTAGCTGAGCCCAACAGATGCTGCAGTTGAATTTAGCTGCCCCATATTGAAAGTGTTAAATCCTTAACAGAATTGCCATTACAGAGCCATTTTAAGGCTGCTCTGACAGACAGATTTACGGGTAAGTAAATTCAGGTTCAAAAGGCTATCCCTGCCATAATACTAAATTATGTAATACTGATGAATTTAATGGTAATATAGTTTTCAGGGCAGAAAAAATGCAAAGGTGGTGGTGTAGCCATTTCTATAACAATCTTTTTTTGTGTTAAAAGAAACTGAAATGTCTGCCTGTAAGTTTGTAGCTAGAATCTAACATTTAATTAACAGCCTCCTTCTCAAATGTAATTTTTTTTTGTGCAGTACCTTTTAGTTTGGATTGGACAACTTATTTAATTTATTAATGTACTTTTTGTTTACTTTTACCCCATTGTCTACCATGTTTTGTGATTAAGGCCCTTTTTCAACTCCCAGCAAACGTGGGACAGCTGGTTTTGAGATTATAATACTGATGTGGGCCATGATGGTCGCTCAAAAAAAAAATCAATCACAATAAATGTTTAACGTCAAAAAACTATGCAGCTCATTACGTAAAACATCAAATACCTTGTCTTTATACATTTTTTGTTTATATACAAGTATATTTAAAAATCACCCCTCTTTGTTTTTATTAGCATTTTCCATGCTGCCCCAACATTTTTGGAATTGGGGTTGTAGATGGCACAATGTTAAACAGACAAGTGAGCAGTTTGCAATTTTAGGAATCGCCCAGAAGGATTTCCCTTGCCTTTTCTCTCACTGCTTATTTTAAAAGAGATGATCACAAGTATTAGCAACACCGATTGAAGAGAATGAGTGTGCATCTTTTCAAATTTACAACAGAAGTGGTGTACTGTCAGTTGACAAATACAAATTCAGCATTTTACTACAAGTGTTTGTATGCACTACAAATAATATCTGACAAATGAATGTTGGAAAACACTATAATTCCACTGTATGTCAGATATATTATCACAATTTTCTTTTATATATTTTTTATTTATTATTTTTTCCCCTCCTAATTGATCATATCCAATTTTCCCTGACCCTCCTTGTTTTTTGCCTATTTCAAGAAGTTTATAATGCACCTTTTATATCCAATTTGGATGCTTATACATTTTACCCCATAATATTATACTTTTAATACAGTGCCTTGCGAAAGTATTCGGCCCCATAGAACATTTCAACCTTTTGCCACATTATAGGCTTCAAACATAAGATATAAAACTGTAATTTTTTGTGAAGAAGCAACAACAAGTGGGAAACAATCAGGAGGGGGACAACATTTATTGGATATTTCAAACATTTTTAACATTAAAAACTGACAAATTGGGTGAGCAAAATTATTCGGCCCCTTTACTTTCAGTGCAGCAAACTCACTCCAGAAGTTCAGTGAGGATCTCTGAATGATCCAATGTTGACCTAAATGACTAATGATGATAAATAGAATCCACCTGGGTGTAATCACGTCTCCGTATAAATGCACCTGCTCTGTGATAGTCTCAGAGGTCCGTTGAAAACACAGAGAGCATCATGAAGAACAAGGAACACACCAGGCAGGTCCGAGATACTGTTGTGGAGAGGTTTAAAGCCGGATTTGGATAAAGAAAGATTTCCTAAGCTTTAAACATCCCAAGGAGCACTGTGCAAGTGATAATATTGAAATGGAAGGAGTATCAGACCACTGCAAATCTACCAAGACCCGGCCGTCCCTTTCAGCTCATACAAGGAGAAGACTGATCAGAGATGCAGCCAAGAGGCCCATGATCACTCCATAGGACAACAATCAGTCGTATACTGCACAAATCTGGCCTTTAGAAGGAGTGGCAAGAATAAAGCCATTTCTGAAAGATATCCATAAAAAGTGTAGTTTAAAGTTTGCCACAAGACACCTGGGAGACACACCAAACATGTGGAAGAAGGTGCTCTGGTCAGATGAAACCAAAATTTATTTTTTTGGCAACAATGCAAAACGTTATGTTTGGCGTAAAAGCAACACAGCTCATCACCCTGAACTCACCATCCCCACTGTCAAACATGGTGGTGGCAACATCATGATTTGGGCCTGCTTCTCTTCAGCAGGGACAGGGAAGATGGCTAAAATTGATGGGAAGATGGATGGAGCCAAATACAGGACCATTCTGGAAGAAAACCTGATGGAGTCTGCAAAAGACCTTAGACTGGGACGGAGATTTGTCTGCCAACAAGACAATGATCCAAAACATAAAGCAAAATCCACAATGGAATGGTTCACAAATGAACATATCCAGGTGTTAGAATGGCCAAGTCAAAGTCCAGACCTGAATCCAATCGAGAACCTGTGAAAAGAACTGAAAACTGCTGTTCACAAACGTGTTCCAAACTCAATGAGCTCGAGCTGTTTTGCAAGGAGGAATGGGCAAAAATGTCAGTCTCTCGATGTGCAAAACTGATAAAGACATACCCCAAGTGACTTACAGCTGTAATCGCAGCAAAAGGTGGTGCTACAAAGTATTAACTTAAGGGTGCAGAATAATTTTGCTCGCCCACTTTCAGTCAGTTTTTTATTTGTTAAAAAAGTTTGTAATATCCAATAAATTTCATTCCAGTTGATTGTGTCCCACTTGTTGTTGCTTCTTCACAAAAAATTACAGTTTCATATCTTTATGTTTGAAGCCTGAAATGTGGCAAAAGGTCGAAAAGTTCAAGGGGGCCGAATACTTTCGCAAGGCACTGTATCTATGTCCCAGAATTGCAAATTGTTACACGGGAAAGATCAATTTTTTCAGTTTCGTCTCCAACACCACAATTTTAATATTCTTTATTTATATAGTAATTAAAGCATTATAACTTTATGAAAATAAAATATACATGCATCCATTCCATGGTGTTCCATAATGAAGTTTGGATGATAATCCATTCAGTTTTAATTAATAATTTCTCCCTAAATCGATTGTCTTTTCCTTTATGTGTACTTTCAACAGATTTGATCTAAACTGCCTTTACATTTAGCATAAATATGTGTATTATCCCGTTCATTGTCAGATCTACATAGTTATGAATGATAGCCTGTAACAAGGTAAGAAAAAACAAGCACGTTCAAAAAGTTGACAAGTGTACAATTTTTTACTTATATTGCCAAAGTTTAATGCAAGAAATACCCTTACCAGGTAGTAACTTAGGCAGCTGGTACTGCCAGAGGAAACATCCGGTCATGACCACTGATAGCAACAGGAAGAACACCATGCCCAAATGAGTCCATTTCAGCTTCATCTTCCTGGCCTTGATGAGTTCCTCTAAAGCAGCCGCTGGGGCAGGCTAAAGGAGGATGGGAAGATAGCCATAAGAACCAGAGCGTTGATCATATATTTTATTTCAGAATAGGGAGTTCATTTGCTGAATTACTTACATTACTTGTAAAACAATCACATCCAATACTACTTACCACTTGAGATGGATGCATTAAAGGCAGGCAGAAGATATCAAAGTGATCTCTCTTTCACTGAATACGCATTCAAACAAATCCACTCATCACTATGGACCAACATCCAAACTCCAATATTGGTTGATGTTCTTCCCTGAATGTTTCGTTGAACAGGGGTGCGGCACAGGCATAGCGTCCCATTCCTACATCTCGTCAGTAGCTATGCTATAATCCAGGCCATCAGTACTCCTCTGACAATTCAATTTCCCCTCCATCAACCGTGGGCCTCTGACATCATAATCCCCAGATTTACTATAGTAAAGCCTATCTGAGCGTGAGGGGAGATGTTAATCTCTAATCCACCACAAATCAATTCACTTCAGTCCAGTTTCCGACACTGCTGGGACAAACCCAGTGGTCCTGTTAGAAAACAGCAACTACTGAAACCTCCACAGGGAAGAGGAAATGTTTCCCCATGAGGCACTTTAGCAGGAACATGAGCTGACAAGAAAAATCACACGGGCATACCAAGTTAGAGTGCTCGGGTGAACTAATATGTCAACAATTTATAATATGTCAACTATAATATAAACATATTTTAATATGTTTATAATATGTCAACTATTTATAATATTTATACGACAACTAACAGCCACATAACACACACAGTAAAGATAGGCTTAATCCTAATGGTGTATAGTGTATGCTCTGTGCCATTTAATGATGTATGGATGAGTTAATGTGGATCAGACACAACATCCATCTATCAGGTGTCGATTGGCCGGTTGTAAATCTGAGCCTGCAGGGACTGACAGAGAGTCACTGTAATGCTTCTGAAAGCAAAACGGGCTGAGAAAAAATATCTTTATTGTTTATCCAAGCTGCAATGCCATGGCAGGGAATCGGCCCAGCCAGAGTTAGCATTGGCACCGCCAATCATTATGGCTTAAAATTTTATATAATATTGTATAAAATATTTTCATTGTCGTATTCTTTCCTGACTAATCATAAATGAAAAACAATGTCAAGTACAAGGTTCTTGAAATGTAATTATTTGTACCAGAATCAGTGGAGGCTGGTGACATAAACAGTTGAGGATGATGGGAGACTCGCGGTTTAGTTGTCGACCACGCAGACAACCAAGAACTTAGGAATTATGTTCAACTGAAATATTTATTGAAAGCATTTATGAGTTAAATCCAATATGGAGTATTGGGTGTAATAGCATGCAAGCAATGCTCATCATAGATAGGTGGTGTTAGTTAACAACTCTCTTATCAGAGCAGGACAGGATTTACTCTAGAAGGTGTGGAGTTAGAATAAACAATCATGCTGTCATATAAACAAATGAGAAGCCTACTTAAGAAAGGAAGAATCCTCTTCCATGGCTTCTGGAGAAGAAACAGCAACAGGGGGCGGAGCCTCTTCCATGGCTGCTGCAGAGGAAATATCAGCAGGTGGCGGTGCCTCTTCCAAGGCTGCTGGAGTGGAAACAGCAACAGGGGGTGGAGCCACTTCCTTGGCCGCTACTGGTTGCTCAGCTACTCGAGGCGTCAGCTCCCCCTGCCATGATGGTAATATTGCCTCTGATGATGATTTTGTGTATAGGTCCTCCCAGGGGTGCTGCCAGAAATTTTAGGCCCATGACAAAAAATCTAAAAGGGCCCCCTCTGTGCAGCTGTTGTAGTCTTTACCTATTTTTTGGGGACCCCTGTCAGTCATGGGCCCTTGGAATTGTCCTAACTTTTCCCCCCTTTACGGCGCCCCTGGGTCCTCCCACCAAGTTGTAGTCATTAAACTCTCTGTCAGCTCCCAACTGTGGGTCATTGAACTCGACCCAAGATTCACAACCACTGGTGTAGGTCATGATCCCCAAGTCATCCATCAGTGAGTTAGTGGGAGGGAGAGTAGCAGCCTATACAGGTGTTGCAGGCTGGGCCAGAGTCTGGCGTTGAGCTGAGCTCTGGACAGAAGGGCTTATTGAGGCTGGAGGACTGATGGCCCAGGCAGGTGGTGGAGGTCCTCCACAACCCCCATGCCGCAAAAAAGAAACTTGGGAAGAGTAAGGGAATCTCTTGTCAGACTCACCTGGACAGTTTCTGATAGTGTGACGGTCCCTGTCTCACCTCTTCAAATGGGGTTAGGTAGTCTGATGAACGGGAGTAGGAGGCTGAACCGTCGGGGTTCATGAGACGGATGAGGGAGAGGGTCACCAACCTCTCCAGCTGCTCTTCCTCCATGAGCTCCTCTTCCTTAGTCTTCTGATAGCACCATTGTACAGTAGCACGACGGGCTCGTAACCAAAATTGTCACAGACACAGTTGTACTCCTCTTCCTCCCAGGGGGGTTAAACAGGGACCCTCTGTCCTTGTAGTAGTAAATCAACGGTTGTCGACATGGCGCGTCATTTTGAACGGTGGGAAAATAACGAATCATTGGAGCACTGGGCCCTCGTGCCAGTTTTTATTTTTTATTGTCAGCGCTAGGCATGTAGTTTTCTGTTTCTTGTTTTATGGACTCTGATGGCAGTGTAGAAGTGCACCTTCATAGTCTTTGGCAGGTTGAACTTCTTCAGCTGCCACAGGATGTACATCCTCTGTTGTGGTTTTGAGGTCCCGGGCAATGGTGGTACCCATTCATTTTAAATTAATCTGATGAGGGTGGTGTCATCAGCAAACTTCAGGGGCTTGGCCGAGTTGTGACTGGATATGCAGCTGTTTGTGTACAGGGAGAAGAGTGGGGCTGAGAGGACGCAGCCTTGAGGGGAACCAATGCTGATGGTCAGGAGGTCAGATAAGAGTTTCCTCTGCCTCACATGCTGCATCCTATTGAATAGGAAGTCTGTGATCCACCTACATGTTGACTTGGGCACTCCCAGTTAGAAGAGCTTATCCTGGAGCAGGGCCGGGATTATGGTGTTGAATGCAGAGCTGAAGTCCACAAACAGGATTCTGGCGTAGGTTCCAGGGGAGTCTAGGTGCTGGAGGATGAAGTGTAGAGTCATGTTGACAGACCTGTTGGCTCTGTATGCAAACTGCTGCGGGTCAAAGTGCATGTCAATGAGAGTTTTGAAGTGGGACAGCACAATGCGCTCAAAGGACTTTATAACAACAGAGGTCAGGGCGACTGGTCTGTAGTCATTAAGCCCATTGATCTTTTTGGGGACCGGGATGATGATAGAGGATATGATGCATGCTGGAACATGGCATGTCTCCAGTGAAATGTTAAAAATGCCAGTGAACACTGCAGACAGTTTATATGCACAGTTGTTCAGGGTGGAGGGTGACACCACATCAGGCCAAGCTGCCTTATGTGAGTTGAGTCTCTTAAATATTTAGTTGACATCTCTCCAAGACAGTGAGTGGCGCTGTAGTGGCGGGGAAGGGGTGGGGATGGGTGATTCTGTAGTGTCCACAATGATGGGTGCTGGAGGTAGTGATGGGCAAACAAACCTTCATTGCTGTTCTTCTACCAGCAGAATATGCTGGCAGCACTCAAGTTTTTCTTTTTCAAAATAAAGACCATTGTTGTAATGCCTTGTCATGTGTTAAATTTCAATGTGGCTTTTATTTTGAAAAAGAAAATCTAAGTTGGTGATGCCAGCATTATATCCTGCTGCTAGAAAAACAGCAATGTTTTGTTTGCCCATCACTAGCTGGAGGTTTGTTTGCCCATCACTAGCTAAAGGACTGGGCCAGTGGACTGCTGTAGATTGCTGACACAAGGGCAGGAGCAATGTTGACAGGACTGTCCCTTTGTCTTTCAAATCTGCAGGTAATTTGCAAGTCGCATTTTTGATGGAGTGGACAGCTTTTGGCTTGTAGTTGATGATTTGTTGTAGGCCTCTCCAAACAGTAACAGATTAGTTTGCTGAAAGCTGTTGTTTTATTTTCTCTGCATATATAGCCTTGGCTTCCTCAGTTGCTTTTCCAAAGGTGTATTTGGTCATTCTGTAGCCATTTCTGTTCCCACACCGGAATGGTTCCTCTTTTGCCAAATGCAGATATCTGAGCTAAGCCATGAACCACAGTGTTATTGTAGGTTACTTTGGTTCTTGTAGGAGCACAGCTGTTCTCACAGAAACTGAGTAAGATATTACAGCTTCTGTATATTCATCCAGTCTGTTAGTGGCAGACCTGAAAATGTCCCAATCAGTGCAGTCAAAAGTGCAGACAAAATAAACGAACACACTGAGTTGACAATCTGTGGCGTTTTATATTTTAGGGGCACATGTTTCAGAGAATTTGTTGAAAAATTTTTTTCAATAATTTTACTAAAATGTAGAACGTTACACTTTTTTGTGTCATTTAAATGAAAGATCCAAAAGATATCCAATGAAGATCTTTTTTCACAGCCAGTTTTTGGCTCATGTTTACCAATATTAGCCATGGGCACTGTACAGTACATGTAGTTGTATCTTGTTAAATCACAAACGTGTTTTTTAATTACTGTAATAACTTTGCAGATATGTGTAGTCATTTGGAGACACCAGTTAAGCAAGACACCTGAAATTATTATGGCACACTTCGTGTGCCTTGCCAATCAAGTGTGCTGAACAAACTAAACCCTTAAGTTGCCCCTCTCTATCTTTGTCGGAATCTGTGTGTATTTATCATGGCTGGGAACAGGTTATTAGAACTACCCATGAAAGATAATTAAGCAATAATGCACAAGAGGGAATGGTACATGGACCAAACCTGGTATCATACTCCATAGTCTCAAATGGTCTCTTATAAATGTTATGCAGACGACACAGCTATTTCTCCTTCCACCTACTGACACGCAGATGATGCCATGTGTCTCTATGCCTGGCCAACTTCTCTGCATAGGTGTTATCCCACCACCTCAAGCTCAACCTCAACAAGTTGAAGGAGCTCTTCCCTTAACTAAATTAAACTGAATCAGTGTCCTTGAAAAACCATAGAGCCCAGTAGACAGCATGAAGAAAGATATTGTTTGAATTGGCTACATTTCAGCTCAGCCCATATACCAGCCATCCGAGCCATAGCCTGTTCCAGCCAATCAGGTTCACTAGAAGCCACCAGTACAGAAGCATCTTTCAAAAACAACAAGTCTGCATAACAGGGCACTGTTTGTTACATTACTTCTGTATAAAGGCTTTGATGACATGCATTAAAGTCATTGGTTGAGTATTTTCTTCCAAGACGGATATGCTGAAAGTTACACTGAGTAGTATTTCCATTTAGAAATGTTCTTAAATTATTTATATCTACTGTTCTGTTTAGAATCTTGGCCCCTGTCACTTTGGATTTTAAAATCATAACCTATTGTACATATTGCTCTTAAGATCTTGAAACAAATCAGAATACACTTGTGTAGAGAACTAGTGATCCATACCAAAACTTAACTTTGCGTCTTTGGGAAACTATGCTTCATGAAACTTGTAACCTACTATCTACAGATTAGCAACATCTTAGAAAACATCTCCTTCCGTTAGAAAATGCTGATGGGTGCCTTAGTGCCCTTCCACATGTCAACCAAGGTTGTGTCTTGACTTTATGACATACAAGTAAGGTATTTCAGTCCGTTGGTCTGCTCTCAGTGAAACAGGATGGATTGTGAGAAGTTAATGGACAATAAAATTCACCCAACAGCCTGGCAGGATATCCTGGAGTACATCCATAGATGAACTTAAGATAATGCTTGATACAGTCTCTAATAGTACTGATTACAGTATATGTCCGAACTATTGGAACATTCCAGACACCTCATTTTCCAATGCAGATGGCAGTCTGTTGTACAGGTCCTTCTCAAGAAATTAGCATATTGTGATAAAGTTCATAATTTTCCATATTGTAATAATAAAAACTTTCATATATTTTAGATTCATTGCACACCAACTGAAATATTTCAGGTCATTTATTGTTTTAATACTGATGATTTTGGCATACAGCTCATGAATGCCAAAATTCATTTGAGAAGGAAACTTTGAAAGAACCAACAACAACAGCTCTTGGTCTAATTTGGCTTAAAAAGTTACTCCTAATATTGTGTTTGTGTGTGTGTGTGCATGTGTGTAATGTTGTGTTTACCTGCTGTGGCTGAACTCCATCCACTGACGTCACTTGTAATACTTTGCTGCCCGTCTTCCCCATTACTCATGTGCTCATTCTGAAAAATGGTAATATATCATTGTCAGATTTGTTCCAAAGCTTTAGCAGAAAGAAATGCAATTCTTCATTCTGGCCATGTCTCATATTAATGTACAGTAGTAATCAAAGATAAACTAATCCTCTGAGATATGCTCTGCCATGTCGTGCTGCTTTTTATCACACTGCACACAAAACCAGGAAGTCTACCAGACCAACATAAAATCCTCCTCCAAGTATCAACCTTAGTCAACTTGAAGGCACTGACCAACCACAAGTTCATGCCAATAATCACGATACACATGTTACACCTAAATAAAAAAATGCACCATGTAAATTCTGGGTATAGTGTGTCCTGATTCAGATTGTATCAAAAGAACAGATAATTCATCATGGGCATTTGTTGACTTGGTCTAGTATTTCACAGACATCTTTCTATACTCTACTGTAAAAGTCCTAATGTTGGTGAATTATTTTGAAGTGTAAGAAAATGTGTACAATGTGTGTACCATGTGTTCCATAACATATTTTGACCATTGGTGATGGAGATATTATATACATCTTTTTATCTTATGAAAACAAAGCCACAATCCTTGTCACATTATGAATCATGATGGTAGTCGTTGCATCTTTCACGGCACTTTCTTATTTTACAAACAGATATTTTCATCTCTCAAAGAATGTGCTTGCCAATAAAGTGTACAACACTGTTTTCTTTCCAGATAAATCTTTGAACATTTGTGCATAGCCGACTAAGGGTACGCACTGCTATTCATATGAAGAAGATGAAGAAATGTGTGGTAGAAATGTATTGATCAAGTTGCTAAATCAATTTATCTTTGTTTCTCTCTTGTTCTTTGAATGACTGTAGGTAAATGATTGTTTATCATTTTTGAGGGGGGATGAGCTGATATGTTTGTGTATCCTTTCTATATATGTTATGAGCTATCACCCAAGTAGATCCCATATCCCAAGCTCTGACAACTCACCCTGCATCAAAGTACCTCTGTTTTAAAGGATGTAACTTGATTATTGTATTTGGGTCTGGCTCCCTGCTGTTTACCATTTGGCCATGCTGACTTCAGTTCTTATTTAAGATGAGTTAGGTCTCTGTTCAGGGTGCTCACTTATAACATGTGCACGTTAAAATAAACTCAGGGGTCCGCGGGGTGTAGTGGGCTAAGTTGCTGCCTTACAGAACAAGCTACATCAAGATAGTCAGTGGTTTGAGCCTGACTATGGCTTCTCCGAATTTGCTCAGAAATAGCACAAGGCTAGCTACCTTGCCACGTCGCTTTCCAGCTATTCCTTGTGTGCAGATTGGGCAACTCCTTGTGTGCAAATTGGAAATTTGTAAGTTCAAGTCGTGGAAGTATGGGGGGGCGCAGGTCGGGCGGGGGCGCAAGTCGGGGGGCGCAGATGGCTCAGTGGGTAGGGAGTCAGACACGTAGTCAGAAGGTTGCCAGTTCGATTCCCGACTGAGCCAAATGTTGTTGTGTCCTTGGGCAAGACACTTTACCCTAATTGCTCCCAGGTCGTTGCTGTAAATAAGAAATTGTTCTTAGTCAACTTACCTGGTTAAATAAAGGTTAAATTAAAAAAAATTAAATTAAAGTATAGTTGGTGAGTGTAATCATCCCACACATGATCTTACTAAAGGCTTCCATGTTGGATGAGCAGTGCGAAAATAATTGTCCAGCTTGGTTCCGGTTTGAGCATGTGAGCAGAGTGGTAGCACATGAACGAAGCTCCTGCACTTTAGCAAACTTTTCGAACATTTTAATCGCATTCTAAACTCTGCCAAAGAACATTTTAGTATATTTTAATTTACCTTTTTCCTTCAAATGTTGCATGATTCAAGGGGAAAGTGACCTATTGCTACCCTGGAAATCCAGAGTTCTCGGGAGAGCACAATTTGAATTTGCTCAGCAAGTTACTCTGGTACCGAGTAATTCTGCTCATTAACAATGCCCTTGTAGCTGAGCTGCACCAATAACATCGGTGTATCTGATATAGGCGGGCCAGAGGCGTGTTAAACAGATGACGACAGCGCTGCGAGTGCGACCTCAACTCATTAATAAACATTGTAAGATCGCTATGGATCTACACCAGTTGTTTGAAACTGTTTTGGCCACTACAATGAACAAGTTTAGACTTTGCTTTTTGTAAAAAAGAGAAACAGAAGACGGCGCTCGAATCGTTCTTTTTTAAGAAGGACGTTTTTGCCGTTTTGCCTGATACGGCTCTACCAGTTAGCTCCGCCATAGGGGCATAGCGAAAACCCACTGGTTGATTGGTCGTAGTGTTATCCAATCGCTTACAGTGAGATTTTCAAATGCACGCTTGGTGTCGCCCCTCGAGTTGAGTCATTTTCATTACTCGATGCCAGACCATAAATTGTTCAGGATTTCGGTCTGGATTTTTCCAGGCTAACCTATTGCAGCAGTCCCTTCTGTTATGACTGACCCAGAGATTCATGGCCACGATTCTGGCTTTGCACTTGTTACTATAGAATCTTGTCTGGGTATGCTGACAGAGCTGCAGTCCCAGCAGAAGGCTTTCTGATCTTATTTAATTAAGGACATTAAGACTGCTCTTGCTATCCAGGTAAAAATAGCTTATGATGTGGCTCTGGCACCTTCTCTGCAGCCTTCAATGGTGTTCATGTTGCTGCAGACGATCATGCTTGCCGAATTGCAGATGTAATATTGTTACAGGAGACTAATTTATGCATTTAAGACCACCTGCTGCTTCAAAATTCTAGGTTTAGTTAGGTTTTCCATTCTCACTTCAATTCCAAAGCTAGAGGTGTTGCAAATTTGGTTAGTAAAATAATACATTTTTCAGCTACTAATGTTATGTTGGATAGTAATCGGGAGTATCAAATTATAACAGGCTCAATTTGGCATACCCCTCTAATATTGGTCATTTACAGTGGTGAAAGTAACGAATTACAACTACTCCCGTTGCTGTAATTAAGTATTTCTTTTCGGGTACTTGTATTTTCATGAGTATTTTTTCAAGTCTGTAATTTTACTCTTATTTAAGTAAGCATTTCACTACGTAAAGTACTTTGCTACTTTTTAAATCATAATTCGCTACTGAGTAGAGTAGACAATTATCCAAATCTTAATTGATTATTTTTAGCCAATAAGGCTATCACCCAATCACAAACGGGCCAATGGAAAATCAAGAAATACAGATGAAGAAAAAAAACGCTGCAACAGGCACAGGGTGGGCAAGGTGAAAACCGACCAGAACAGCACAGGAGTAGGCCTAATTTAAGGAATGAAGATTTGGAGAAACAGAAACCAAATGGAGACAGAGGACAACAACATTGAGAACAGTGGAGATAAGGACAACAATAGGGAGGACGTGCCCATTGCCGCACCTGGAAGAATTCTTCACCTACAGAAGGAGAAAACGAGACAGTGTGCAAATGTATCTTTTGCATTTTTGGGGTAATTAGCTTGGCTAACATAAAGCAGCTAACGCTATACACTCCAGTGTCATCGTTAGCCTGGGATTCAGTAAGGACAGAACTCATCTCGCTAATGTGTGTGTGCGCTGCACAAAATTATTAGGACAAACAATTTCAATATAATTTGTTAAATCAGCAGTCATTTAACCAAATGTACCACTCTTTCACATTAGGCGATTAATTAACCAATTAATGATTCATTTAAATAATCCCCTTTGGATTGAATGCTTTTTCATGATGCATTAAAAGGTACAATATGTAGTTTTCCAAAACAATAACAAAAGACGTACTTTGCATTAAAAAAGCAAACATCACTATACCTGTATTATATATATTTCTTAGTTGTGTACTTACATTATCCTAAATGTTTCCACCAACTTTCAATCCTAGAGAAATATAATATGTAATATAATGTAATGTATTATAATTATAATGTAATATAATTCGAAGACAACGGGACATTTCATTTTGTCTTCCGTCAATGGTGTCATATAACCTTTGACTGCTCTAGTTGCTCTAAATTCCAGGAAACCGACAAACATAACATGAATAAAGTTATAATATTTTTAACAATATTCACTGACAAAGTAATGTATTTTTTCTGCCGGGGATGCTAGATTGGAAGATTCTCATTGACGACGATAACAAAACCCATGATCCCACGCTACTTCCCGACGTCATCTAAGTACATCTTTTGCTATTGTTTTGATTGAGAGAACCCTAGCGGCCAAAAACGATATATTGTACGTTTAAACATCATCTGTTAAAAAGTAACTAGTACTTTGAGTAGTTTTTGAGAATAATACTTTGTACTTTTACTTAACTACTTTTTTAACACCAGTAGTTTTAATTGTAGTTGATTAGTATTTCAGTAATGTAACAGTACTTGTACTTGAGTACAGATTTCCAGGATTATTTCCACCACTGTTGGTCAGTGTCTATGCTCCTAATTTCATGATGTAGACTTTGCCGATATGTTGTTGGGGTAAATCCCTTTGCTGAACTCTCACCAACTAAAATTTGCAGGAGACCTGAACTGCATTATTGATTTGATTCTGTACAGCTCCATCCCCAGAACTGTCTCACTTAGTGCAGGCGGGCCAATAGGCAACCACCTAGGGCGCAAGAAGCTGGGGGGGCGGCACAATGGTCATTAGCAGATCTTAGATGCTTTACAGTTAGATTATGAAAAAGTAGCTAAGATAAAAAAATATGTAACTGATCAAATTATTATTTCTTACTTTAACATAGATAATTGTTTCAAATATAATAACGTACATTTACACTTACCAAAAATATAAACGCAACACTTGTTTTTGCCCCCATTTATTATAAGCTGAACTCAAAGATCTAAGACTTTCTATGTATACAAAAGGTCTATTTCTCTCAAATATTGTTAACAAATCTGTCTAAATCTGTGTTAGTGAGCACTTCTCCTTTCCCCGAGATAATCCATCCACCTCACAGGTGTGGCATATCAAGAGGCTGATTAGACAGCATGATTATTGCACAGGCGTGCCTTATGCTGGCCACAATAAAAGGCCAATCTTTGAGTTCAGCTCATGATAAATGGGGGCAAAAACAAAAGTGTTGCGTTTATATTTTTGTTCACTGTATTATGAGCTTTGGTGAGCAGTAATTTGCCCCAGTACTTTTTTCAAAGTGGTGTGGTGCCGCCCCATCACTTTCAACGCAGCCTAGTATTCGATGCACATATTTCGTTTAATAATAACAATGTAGAAAAATGTTTTGCAATGGTAAAAGATAACAAACTTTTCTTAATATTAAACATGTTCTTATGGTGCCTCTCAGCAGGGGCGCTGCTGAGGATTTTGGGCCCCATGAAAAGAATCTTGACAGGGCCCCCAACACAGCTGAGACTTATTTATTGGGGGCTTCTCTGGGCCCCCTCTTAGTCATGGGCCCCGAGAATCGTCATCCTTTACACCCCCTTTACAGCACCCCTGCCTCTCAGTGGCGCAAAAAAAGTGGGTATGCGCCACATGCGGCGCATAGGGGCGCAGCATCATGGGGGCGCCAAAGCGATGGTAAAAAATAATAGAATAAAAAATATATATATGGTATTTTCTATATGTAGCTGCTGTGTGTTTCTAAATAATTTCTGCTCAATGTTATATAACATTTTAGAGGGCTAACAGGATAGAATAGGCGCCCTATCTCATAAGATTACATCATAGAATTTTGACATAGAAGAGGGAGCACGGGCGCCGTGAGCGCGGAGGAGGAGGTACGAGTAGTGAGTTGTCATCTATGGAAAAAGATGGATGAAGCAAAAAAGCTGCCGGGGGCTAAAATTAGAAAAAGAAAGAGTGAAAAGGAGATGGCATGTCAAGGGATGCGACAGCAGTTAAATAAGTAGATGGTGAAAGGCAACAGGTAGGATTTAAAGTGTGACGTCTGTGCTTGGAGGCTCGAAAATGTTCATGTTAACAGACTAGCTAGCGTTTGCTAACACTGGGAATGTAGCAGCCAGATGAGGGTTTATGGCTAGCTTAGAATATGCAAAACTGAGGTTTGCTGAGCTAAAAAATTCGAAAATATAACGTAGCATGTACAATAAATGACAAGAATCTGGAAAACATAACTAATGGAATAACACTAGTTTACCATGGAATCATGCACAGATTTGCTACCAAACTTGGAGGCTTGCAAATATTCGTGTTAACAGACGGTTCTCATACTAGCTAGTGTTTGCTAACCCTTTTAGCTAAATTGTTTTTTTTGGCTAGCTTATGCAAACCAATATTGCTGATAGCTACATTTATATTTTGGTTAAACCCTATGGTTCCAATCCCATGCATGACATCTCATTTTTATTAATGTAAAAGAACAACTGGTTATTATATGGTAGGTAGCATGCACAATAAATGAGAAGCTGGAAAACATAACTTATGCAATAACTCTGGTTTACCATCTGATGCCATCACTAGGCTGGTTTAAAATTTGACTTTAGGCTGCTATATAACAGTGAGTTGATTTCATTCAGGTGTGAGGATGGTGGATCAGGAGGAAGACAGGGGAAGGCAACAGGTGGGTCTAACATTAGGTGGAAGTGTAGAGGAAGCTACTTGATACCAACAGATTCATTTCAAAATATTATTAATATAAAAAACTAATATGCTAAAAAACATCTAATGTTTGTTTTAACAAAATATGTCAATGTGACAGACATGAGGTTGGCGATGGCACAAGGGCAACCAGGGATGATGATTAGGTTGCCACTTGTCACAATTTGGTTGCCAAGGGCAACCATTAATGTTGAGCCCTGATATATAATTATGTTAGGCCTACAGTGGCTGATATACTTTAAAATAAACCTTAATTATTTAAAGCCCATACATGATGATGTCCGGCATATTTATTTCTTAGTTATTTGGGGGGGCACCAAAATTGTTGCTGCATACCCCTCTGACACTGGGTAGTTGCACCCCTGGTGCCTCTCAATTTCAACCTGTTTGGTCTCAATTTCTAATTAGATATAAGTACTACATCTAAGGTAAAAGATTACAACAGCAGATGTTTCTTTACATAAGCTTAACTAATTTCAGGACTGTATTATTTTAGAATTATTTTACCAAACAGTCATTCAAAGTCGATTGTCTTTTGGCCTAGTCTGTGTATTTGGGAACATGCGAAGACCAGGATAAATTGCAGCATTTGGTAAAGACAGCGAACAAAATATTTGGATGTAGTCAGATGTCAGTCACTCAGCTATAGTCAGATCTTATTTTGAGTAAGGCTGAGAAGATATTTAAGGATCCTACCCACCCCTTATATAGGAGGTTCCAACTTACCAATTGTGGCAACAGTAGGCTGTTGCAAAGGTCAATTAGAACGTTTGTCAAACGAATTTTGAAGTTTGTCAAACGAAATAGAATTTCATTGTTTCACTGAACACAACTCACAGCCTTTTCTCACTTACACTTCAGTCAATCAATCAGTCAATCAGTAGCAGGCTTGAAAAACATAGGCCTGAGGCAACATTCCAAATTAATTTAAACAATCAGATAAACACAGTGTTGCAAGAGTGGACAAAACCAATTAATGATCTTGTCCTGTGTCTTATAGCAGATGGGACAAAAGACACACTAAACATTCTCTCTTGTTCTATTGGGTCTAGAGTTTGGGCCTGCAAACTCATTACACATCACAGTATAGCTCTGGTTTGATTGACAGCTCTGTCAAGGGTACTTCCTCCAGTTTAGGAAACCATACATCACACATTTGTTGGGGATTCGTGCATTGGTAAGGATGCCTTCAATAGTGGTGAGAAACTACAGTAAAGGGATTATTCTACTTAAATTGAGCATATAATATAAACAGTATACTACACATCTGGACTAAAAAATTGTTTTTTGCAATTACAAAAGTCATGGACAGTAGCTTTAATCTTTGCACCAATACATCTCTATATATAAGCTGTTAAATCAAAGAGGGCAGAATATCCTACAAACTAGCCACTCCTCCATTTCTAAATGTGCCATGAAACACAAAACACTACGCATTACCCAATTCAAATGCTGCATTCTGTGTGATTTGGGAATGAATGCTGATTAGCATACCACATACCAGTTATGACATTTTATACAGCTGTAATTGCATTTAAAACGGGTTCATAAAAGCAATATGGCATCTGGAGGGTTTATATTGCCAATATGTCTCGTCTAAGCGCTGTGTAGGCACTCCACGATGCAAGCTCTTAGCCGTGGTAAATTGGCCCTTTAACTTCTTATTGAATTAGTAACTGGTTTATATTAGCAAGATATCTCAGACGGTTAAATTTCAAATAGTCAGCACTCTTGTTTTCATACAACCCATTTATTTTTTGGGGGTATTTGGGTATTTTATTCACCATATTTACAGAGTGCAAATATGTTTTTTCTACATCATATCAATATGTATCATATATCATAAAAATATACTTGTCTACTATTTCCAATTTAAAAAAAAAAAAAAAAATGTTTTTATGATTTTAAAATGTAACAAACATAGTTTTTCTTACCAAATACAGCTACATGTCAAGATGCTCCAATATTTTTTATTAAACATCATAACCCATCAAAGTTCCATAGACTTACCACAAATCCAGATTCTGGTTAGGTCTTTCCCCTCGTTCACCAGAATTGAAATGTACAGTATCCTGTGCTGTTGCTCTAGGTGTGTGCGGAAGATCACTGCATCTTCCTGACAGATGTTGGTATCATGACTATGGCTAAATCCTGCTTGTATCAAGCCCAGGATCCTGGATTAACTGCCACAGACATCAGTGACATCTGTCAGGCCAGGAAAATGGGCTAAAATAGAATGTGTGTGAATAACAGTGTTTTGCTGTGTTGTTCGTGTGTGTTTGTGTTGATAAGTAATGCAATTATTTCCTAAGTACAAGTATACCTAACCCTGCTTGCAATTTGTGATTCCTGGGTATTACACAATTTGGAACTTGTCAAAGTGTGCTGAACTATTTATTTGTTATTAAATTGCATTAAGTATAATTTTACTCTGCGTCTGGGCCCTCTTCCCATCGGGGATCTTCTGGGATATGTGACAATCGAGGCTGTATGTGATCTTATCATTTTTAGCTTCTTTTAACTGTGTAGACAGTGTAGAATTCCGTGCATCAAACTGTATTTCTGTAATAAAAAAGACAGTTTAGATTGAACTATTATTTTGTAAGAATGTAGTTCATTTGTTACAGTGCTAAAAAAAGTGCATTTACCTTCACAATTGTCACGTCCAGCCCTATATGGGCTGTATAGGCTTTGCTTTCTCCCTGGGTGTTAGTATTATTACGGTGGTTTAGTTGGTTTTGTTTTTGTCCTCATGTGTCCTCATCATTGGTACCTGCCTTGTGTGTGTTGTTATGTATACAGGTTATCTCCCAGTGTGTTATGTAATGGCTCCCCCTGGTGTCCCTTCTGTGTCTTGCAAGAATGTTGTATGATGTCATCAGTGTGGGCCCTTGTCACATGTTTTAGTTAACCTATAGATCACGGTGTAGTTATTCCCATGTCCAGGTGTTGTGCATTAGTCCTTATTAGTTTTGGTATTTAGTTTGTGTGTTTGCTTCCCTCCCTTGTTGGTCAATGTTCCTGTTACGTGTCTCAGTGTTATAGTCTCCATTGGTCCTTGTTCGCCCCTCGTGGCAGTGTTTGTTTTGAGAAAGTGTTTTGTTTAATAAACATAATCAGATTATTGTACCTTCGCGCTTGTCTCTGGTCATTCATAAGGGGATACGTGACAGATTGACCAACCCTAAACAATGAGACAGCGAAGGAGTTCCCGCAACCCCAGGGAGAGCTTTCCTCTCCCTCCCAGAGCGGGCTATGTGGAAGGAGATCTCCGCCGGCTTACCCTGCAGAGAATGGAGCAGGCGTGGGCTATGGGCTGCTTCCCGGAGGATGTACGGTACGACTCCGAGGGAGCAGCCTATTTCTATCGGAGCTGGCAGGAGGAGGAAGCCTTCGATGGCAGCGAGGAGGAGGCTGAGGACTGGGACGACGAGGAGGACTTCCCACCGAGTGGACAAGAAGGGCCATTCGGAGGACCCCACCACCGCTAACTCCACAACAGCCCCGGATGGCCTCTCCTCCTCTCGGTAGGGTTTCCCACTCTCCCTTAAACTACACCCCTAGTCTTCAGTCTGGCTACCCCTTTAGTTGTCAGGCTAACACTTCCTCTAGCTGTCAGGCTAGAGCCCCTAGGGCTACAGTGTCTGCCCCTAGGGCACAAGGTTCTGCCCCTAGGTCCCCTGTAGTTGCCCCTAGGGTTACAGTTCCTGCCCCCAGGGCTACAGTGTCTGCGCCTAGGGCTACAGTTATTGCCCCTGTGATTGCCCCTGTTATTGCCCCAGTTATTGGCCCCAGGGCTCTAGTTATCTCCCCTAGACCTCCCCTACTGTCCCACATTAGGGACCCTATGCCCCGTCTAGGGAAGTTTAGAGCCCCCGTCCCCGTCTCTAGGGCCTCCTGTTCCGTGGAGGCTGACAGTCTCCCCATGAAAATTTTCGGGGTGGGCTATAGGGGGTGGAGTGGGGGCCCCACATCTCACTGTGGCAGCCCTGTCCAGGAGGAGGCCCGGGAGGTCCTGCTCATGGCCCTACCTCACAAGATGGCCGACAGGAAGCCTTCTGCGACGCCACCTCCAGCAGTCTGCACGCAGCCACCTCCAGCAGTCTGCACGCAGCCGCCACCAGCAGTCTGCACGCAGCCGCCACCAGCAGTCTGCACGCAGCCGCCACCAGCAGTCTGCACGCAGCCGCCACCAGCAGTCTGCACGCAGCCGCCACCAGCAGTCTGCACGCAGCCGCCACCAGCAGTCTGCACGCAGCCGCCACCAGCAGCCTGTCCTGAGCCCATCCTGGCCTCAGACCTGGAGGTCCTACTCCTCCCTCCGCCTCCTGGGTTTGGCGATGACGCCTCCTGGGAGGAGTCGGGACCCCCTGCTCGGCCGCAGCTGACGTCCGGAACCCCCTGCTCAGCCGCAGCTGACGTCCGGACCCCCTGCTCGGCCGCAGCTGATGTCCGGACCCCCTGCTCGGCCGCAGCTGACGTCCAGACCCCCTGCTCAGCCGCCGCTGACCTCTGGACCCCCTGCTCAGCCGCCGCTGACGTCCGGACCCCCATCCGGACCCCCGTCGCTGACGACGCCGTCCTCCGGACTCCCAGACACCCTGCCTGTGACAGGGCTCCCAGACACCCTGCCTGTGACAGGGCTCCCAGACACCCTGCCTGTGACAGGGCTCCCAGACACCCTGCCTGTGACAGGGCTCCCAGACACCCTGCCTGTGACAGGGCTCCCAGACACCCTGCCTGTGACAGGGCTCCCAGACACCCTGCCACCGGGGCCCGTTGAACTGC
>JACXGM010002007.1:0-49814 GCA_016801145.1 Umbra pygmaea | reverse complement strand
TTCCCATACCCCTAACCTAACCTTAACCACTCAGAAACCTTGCTTCTAACTCGATGTAACTTGTATTATTTCGTAATGTATTGTTTGTAACCATGGTGATAGTGAGAAAAAAAATGATAAAAAAGCAACACGTCTGTATCACGTTGGTGTATAAAATAGAATATATGCAAAGTGTCCGCATGGATTCGAACTCGCAATTGCAACACGTCTGCATCGCGTTGGTATAGAAAACAGAATATATGCAAAGTGGATCCGTGGCAGTTCCACGGAATATTCAGCCATTCCGTGGAACTGCCACGGAGTTTGAAGTTAAGTATCCGTGGTAGTATCACGGATTTCTGAGAGATCACATGACTTAATTTCTGCTTTCTCATCTAACACATCACACTCCACCAAGATGGTAGCCATTTCAGTAGATTTACTCACTAACATTGTTGTGGAAACAATAAATGGCCACATTTTTTATTTGTCCAGTGCAAAAAGAAACAGGATGATCAACAAAAATAGATTGATCAACAAACATCCAGACTAAAAGTGAATGACTCCAAGGTTTTTGGAATCGATTCTGACTCTGACTTCCTTTGGTGGGAGTAGACTCTTTTTCGAGTCAAACATATTTTTGCCAGTTAAACGAGCCAGGCCGGTTAACGAGATGCGCATTTTCAGAGATAAACTGACAAGGACACACTTCATCTCACACAACAATGTAGGCCTATAATTGTTGTGCACATAAACATAGACATACTTCTCTCACACAGTGGCATATGAATGTCAGTAGGTGAGTTTTATTACTGCCACAGCAGTGCCTACTTTTCCAACGTGAGGGAGACAAACTATGTATGTTGTCCAATGCCTGGACAGTGAGCACCTTTTACCGTTCTCTCCCCCAACATCTTCAAACATATGTAATTAAATGAAGAAAACATAAATATACCCTTTGGGCAAAGACATTTATTGCCATGCCTTGATATGCTGGGAAAATATTCATACCCAACTCTGGAAAAAATTAAGAGGTGTCTTCTAAAACAAATAGAAATGCCTGTTACATGACTTATTTTCTCAATATGTGTTTTAACTGTTTGTCTGTTTAAATTTATTTATATAATATATTACTATATATGTTATATTTCTTTTCATTTGTTTCTATGGTTTTTATATTGCTGTATCACAGGGCACCAGTATAAGTCACTGCTCTTCAACTAACCAGAATTCCCTACAGAAAAAGCATTGTATTAGGCTTTCAATGTATATTTTTAAAAAGGTTATTACTAGGCTAGTTCAAACTAATCAGGAATAATGTATTTTTTCACCAAATAATTTGTGGAGTAGCAATAATTATTCCTTTAGCCCATCTGCGCATCTGTGAGCAAGATTTGACGAAGAAAATGTAGTGTGATGAATGATAACTATATTTCATATAGCCAGCAGAGTATATGAGCGGAGCGAGGGCATGGAGCGAATTTGACTAGAGTGCAGAGCGATATTTGAGCCTACTGTATATGAGTTTTCCAGAAGCCTCAAGTACTGCTCCAGTAGCGCTCACTTCACGTGGTCAAGACATGCCCAGCCTAATAAGCCTTTACGTGTATAGAATACTTGCCTGGCCAGTGCGTTGTTAATCTGTCATCATGGAGTTCGCTAAATACTTAAATAAAGAAACTGACATACAGGTGCAAAATCAAGATTGTTGATTGTCGTTGTGCAAAATAGGCCTACCTGTGATCGTGGGGGTAGGGCATAGACAGTATATATCACTGGACATAACATGTGTGACGTCACCCATTGGTTTGTGAAGATCTGATTTGGCTCATTGAATTTGCCATTAAAGGCACAGGCATCTTGGTTGCGGATGTGACGATTTTAGAAGTGAGGGAGCAGTAGTCTAGCTAGCTAACCAATATTAATTGGGATGGTAACGTTGGCTAACAAAAAACAGTATTAAAACAAAATGTAAAACAAAATGTAACGTTACCTAACATGTTTGATATTTATCGGCATGAGTAAGATTGTGATTACGTCAGTACTTTCGCAAACGCCAATAGGAAACAAGTCTACGACGAGACAGTAGTGACGGACATTTCCGAATGGTAACGCGAAACTTGCAACACGGTTCCGTTGGAATTCAGAGAAGGAGGAACATCTCATTTAGATTTCACTATGAATAAAAATTATTTGTACCATTACCTTATTATTTGAGATGATCTGTTTAACTTCTTTTGTATGGAAGTTCCCCAATCCAGAAGTGCAACCCAATAGCCTAAATAAAACGCATTAAACACTCTTGGTAAAAGGTGGACATTTACAATACAGAGCAATATTGTACAACATTACATTGAAATTGTTATGGCAGTATTTTGTTGATAGATGGACGGATAAACGTTTGCAATCTGTTACAATGCGGGAATAATACGGAGACAAGTGCGCAAACAAGGATTTATTTTTCCAAGGCGGATTACAAATTGAAACACTGGAGTGAGTCTTCCAACACGGCAATCGAGTTGACAGGACAATAATCGACAGAGAATGTAATTCACAGCTCCTCTTATATGCACAACCAAAATTACTAAAGTAGAAGCACCTGTGTGCGTAATAACGACTCTCTCCATAGAGAATAACAGAGGTCAATAGCCCGAACACATAGAAAACACGAAGGCCTAGACATGGTATGACTAAACAACAGCTATACAGAGCTGAGAGGTTATAATAGTCTAAGGCATTAACCAATGCAATAACTTGAGTTCCCCTAAGACTCCGGGGAGGAGGAGCCTTGGAGAGGACGGTGATCCGGCGTGGTCATGATACAAACCCTGTATAAAATGATTTTTCAGTATCCATTTTGTTTATATCCGCTTTCGATCTGCTGCGTAGATCACGTGAGGCGCTACCGCTGGCACAATAATCTTAATAACATTGTGTAGTGTGTGAAGCACCACGATTTTCAAATCTTGTAGTGTGAACATGTTTAAGAATTGAGGAAAGAAAATCTGCAAAGATTTTTTTTAAGTGTGTGCTGCAACCAGATTTTAAAATTGGTTAGGATATAAAAACTCCTGTAGTGTGTACCCGGCATTACACAAACAACTAACTAAAACTGGCTCACTGTCAGGCGCCCTAACCAAAATACAGTGGGTGGTGCGCATAGATCTTGTCCTGTGCATAGACAAGAGAATTAACCTACCGGAGATGTATGCCCACAGGCAGCTTGCCTACACACTCTCAAGGATCAACAATGATAATAAATACAATCATAAAGGGAACAATTGGATCTTAATTGGGGAGGACGGGCTCATATTACGCTCCGGACCGGAGTGAATGGAATGGTCCGCAACGCACAAAACCCAGTGTGCAAAACAAAAAAACACTGGGTTTTGTGCGTTGCGCACCATTCCATTCACTCTGGTCCCGAGCATAATATGAGCCCTTCCTCCCCAATTAAGATCCACCGATCGCGGATATATATATATACCCATCCTCTGACGGCTACTTCCAGCACGATAATGCACCATGTCACAAAGCTTGAATCATTTCAAATTGGTTTCTTGAACATGACAATGAGTTCTGGATGTGCATCCCACAAATCTCCATCAACTGCAAGATGCTATCCTATCAATATGGGCAAACATTTCTAAAGAATGCTTTCCTCACCTTGTTGAATCAATGCCACATAGAATTAAGGCAGTTCTGACGGCGAAAGGGGGTCAAACACAGTATCAGTATGGTGTTCCTAATAATCCTTTATGTGAGTGTATGTAATATGTAAACAGTGATAATAGACTAAATATTGTGGTGGTGCCTGTGTGGCAGCATGGAGCACAGAGCCAACAATCACCACCTTGGAGAGAGCACGCTACAATATACAGTATGTACAGTATCTACAGCAGCCGCGGTCAGTGGATCTTAATTGGGGAGGACGGGCTGGTATTACGCTCAGGACCGGAGTGAATGGAATGGTGCGCAACGCACACAACCCAGTTTTTTTTTTGCACACTGGGTTTTGTGCATTGCGCACCATTCCATTCACTCCGGTCCCGAGCGTAATACGAGCCCGTCCTCCCTAATTAAGATCCACCAACCGCGGCTGATCTACAGTATATGTACAGTAATAGTTAAAGCAATTTAAAATTAATGAGCATCTAGTGCAGATGATGAAGGGAAGATATGCATGATGACTAAGTACTGTACAGTATGTGCAGTATGTATACAGCAAATATTAATTTAATTGAGCAACTAGTTAAGAACAGTACAGTGGTTAATGAGTGAAATACAACATAGTGACCACAGATAGTCAGGACAACCGTTTAATGTCCCAGCCGAAGGATTGCACCTTACACAGGGCAGATGTCCCAACATTGCCCTGGGGCATTGGAAATGATGCCATATTTGGCCAGTTTGTGACATGTTCAATGTGTAAAATTACACGTCATAGTGCCGCTGAAGCCATAAGGACAGCGTGTCATCTCCCTCAGCTTTGTACGTCAGTAGCTGCTTAAAGTTGCCATCTGTTTGATCATGTCCCCTGAGAGCTTTCCCTTGTCTGGACAAATATTGGACACCACCTACAATTTTGACAGACTTTTCCCTGGCTTTCATTTTCTGTCTTTCTTTAGACAGAAGATTGTTCACAGGCCTTGCCTCCGGCATGTTTGCAGTTAGAGACACTTAGTGACATTTACTTGTAGCATGTATTGTACATTTTCCAGTGCTTTTCTCCAGTTTTTGAAACCTTCATAAACAAATACAGGGTCCATTTTGCTTGCAAGTCTACATTTCTGTGGTCTGAACAATTTTGAACATTACAAGCAAAATACACATTTTAATAATGGACTATAATAGAGCCATGGATTCTCTTTAAACCACCTTTTAATGATGGTCTATAATGGAGCCATGGATTCTCTATAAACCACCTTTCTTGGAAATTGAACTTTTTAGAGGATGTGGACTGTGATGATATAAATGTAGCATTTGGTTGAAATGGTTAAATCCTAGATAATCTCCTGCTGAAAGAATTGTGTTTTTCCTACAGAAATACAAATGGCAGTGTTGTCATAACCATGCCAGTTGTGTTAATGCTGTCAATATCAAAGGTCTGTGACTTTGCAAATGGCGCTGTTGAGCTAAAAAGTGTAACTTGTGTACCATGTCATGATTTGTGCCCACATCAACAAACCACCTGACTTAAACTAGAACGGGCATGGCTAATGCTGCGTTCCATTTGGCTCGGAAGTGGGAGGTCGGAACTGGGAATGATCACATTCCAGTTACCGAAGTGGGAAAACAAGTCAGCCATACAAGTAGCATACAACTAGCCATGTTAGCCATTTTTAGCAAAACCAGTTGATAAAATGCATTTCGGTGTGAGAGACTACAGTTGGACAGTACTGTGTGTACCTCAATTTTAGTGAAAAACAAATAAAATTATTACTAAAAATGAACAGTAACAACAACTTTCATTTACTTTTGATACAGGGGGCTGCCATCTTGGAAAATGAACTTTGGTGTAGTGACATATCTCCGAATTCGGTGGGCGTTCCAGTTAAATTCCTACTAGGAACTTGGAATTTCCGACCTCCGAGTACAAATGGAACGCGGCATAATTGAAGTATGCCTGAGATACTCCTAAGGAGTTCATATATAAACAGCATGTTACACATTCAGCCCAAAAGGAAGGTTTAAAACGTTATTTTGTTATTTGCAAAAGTCCTTGACTGCATCTTTAATATTCAATAATGATAGCCTATAATCAAATGAATAAAAAGGATTTAAAATCAGACTTTTTAAGAACAGCATACTTTACATGTCCTGACAGTAACATAGCTCAAACTCCGCTGAACATCTTCCCTGTCAGACTAATTCTCTCCTGCTGCTGCTCTCTGCTTTACCTGACACACAGTACAGGTATATGAATGAGCAACCCAGAGACAGATGGCAGTTAGGATTAAGCATCGTTTATCAAGGCTGATCTACTGATCTATCATCAATACTGTTACAATTTTTATATTGACTGTTCATCTATGATTGATGCTAAGAGAATGCCTTAATGTGTCCCAGGCAGAAAGTATAGAAAGACTTTATTATCCTCATATCGTCGCAATGGTCTGTTAGTAAAACATGTCAGGTAATAGGAATTGACAACCTAGAACAAATGCTTTATATACTGAACACACATACAATTATTAAACCTGCACTATGGAACCTTGTTGAAAACTAATAAAAATACAAAAACTGTTTTAGAACTACTAAACGTTAGGAACTAGTATATTTGAAATACATACAAAATATAAACAATATTAGAATAGCAAATTATCGACATTTCACAATATCTAACTAGCAATGAATGCATATTATTGACAGCCCGTCAGGACAAAATAATGGAAAGTTACACAGTGTATCTTTAATTCTTCATTACAGTATCATTATGCACATGTGCACCAAACAGAAACTGAGTTAATTATGGATGCACACCCCTCACAGTATGGGCATCCATCATCACACTCACCTCACTAACTTCCCTGCCAGTCAATCCATGCCCTGAGTCTCTTGTTGTCTAATATGACAGTCATTAAACAGTCATTAAACAAATAGCCAATAAAACCTGTTAGATGTCAACATTTTAAGTCATACATGAAAATGATAACTATTATATAAATGTTTTATCATCAGGTGTGTTTTCTTGTTATGAGCTTGTTGTATACTTTACATTTTATTTGTTCTGACAGTATCATGTCTCAAACTCAGCTGAACATCTTCCCTGTCAGACTAATTCTCTCTCCTGCTGCTCTCTGCTCTCTCACCCTGACACGCAGTGCAGGTTTATGAATGAGGAACCCAGAGACAATACTGTTTCACAGATTTACTAACACTAGAGTTATTAGTCACCATTAACAAGTAACCTTTACTTTTGTGTAAAATTAATGGAATCTAAGGTGAATAAAGGTGCACTTTTTACATCTTATCCCACACTCACCTCACCACAATGAACAGAAAATATTCAATATTCATCAAAACGATATTAGACAGTAGCATAAATTTGGGCACCCAAACAGATAAATTGCATCAAAATTTAGTTGAGCCTCCATTAGCAGAAATAACAGCCTCTCAACGCTTCCTATAGCCTTTGAGTGTCCGGATTCTGGATGAAGGTAGTTCCTCCTTGCAAAACTTCTCCAGTTCAGTTAGGTTTGATGGTTGCCGAGCATGGACTGCCTGCTTCAAATCATCCCACAAATCTTCAATGATATTCAGGTCTGTGGACTGGGATGGCCATTCCAGAACATTGTACTTGTTACTTGTTGTCTTGTTGAAATATCCAGCCCCGGCCTAACTTTAACTTTACCTTCATATTTGTTTCATCAGTCCACAGCACCTTCTTCCAAAATGAAGCTGGCTTGTCCAAATGTGCGTTTGCATACCTCAAGCGACTCTGTTTGTGATGTGTGTGCAGAAAAGTCTTCTTCCGCATCACTCTCCCGTACTGCTTTTCCTTGTGCAAAGTGCGCTGAATTGTTGAACGATGCACAGTGACACCATCTGCAGCAAGATGATGTTGTAGGTCTTTGGAGGTGGTCTGTGGGCTGTTTTTGACCGTTCTCACCATCCTTCACCTTTGCCTCTTCGATATTTTACTTGGCCTGCCACTTCTGGCCTTAACAAGAACTGTGCCTGTGGTCTTCCATTTCCTCACTATGTTCCTCACAGTGACACTGACAGGTTAAATCTCTGTGATAGCTTTTTTTAGCCTTCGCCTAAACCATAATGTTGAACAATCTTTGTTTTCAGGTCATTTGAGAGTTGTTTTGAGGCCCCAATGTTGCCACTCTTCAGAGGAGAGACCATGAGAACAACAACTTGCTATTGGCCAAATTAAATACATTTTCTCATGATTGGGTGCACGTGTCTATGAAGTTCACCTCTTAAAGAGCTCACCAAACCAATTGTGTGTTCCAATGAATCAGTGCTAGGTAGTTATAGGTATTCAAATCAACAAAATGACAAGAGTGCCAAAATTTATGCAGCTGTCTAATTTTGTTTTGATGCATATTGCACATTTTCTGTTAATCCAATTAACCTCATTATACTTCCAAAATATTACTGTGTCCTTCAGTTATTTGATAGACCAAAATGAAATTGCTGATCCAAACACCCAATTATTTATAAATGAAAATCATGAAAATTGTCAGGGGTGCCTAAACTTTTGCATAAAACTGTATCCCCCAAACATTGTCAAACTTGTTCAGAAGCCCTGAGGGCATGCCAATATGGATTTTGCAGCCATATTCTTCAAGGTTTACTTGCATTTACACTACAACAAACAAACAAACATACATTTTTTATGTAGGGATATATATGACATAATACATCAAATCAGTGTTTCAGCATGTTGGATTTCATTTATCAATTTTGTAGCGAAGAGACCACTGAATTCAAAACTATAAGGCACTTCAATGTAGGTCAAAATGTGACCTTTCCAGAGGCCAAAAGGTTAACCTTGTGACAAGCAGACCCCCCAGAGCTAAGAGGGTTCAAATGTAACGTAAGGGGTTTTCATTTTTAAATAAAAAAATATTTAAACTTTATTTAGCTGGGACCTGGCCAAGATAGAAGCGCCAAGTTGCAGAAAACATACAGTTACACATGAATTACATGACAAGAAGTACAGAAACTAGGGATGCTCATTTAAGGTAATTTTCACGACCGACAACTGCAACTCGTTATCCGATTATTAACCGTTAACTGATAAGATTATAAGATTCAATTGGCTTTAAATAAAATATTAAATTGACGAGTGTCTGTAACCCGTTAAATATACAAAAAAAATGTTAACAGATTGTTTCAATGTCTAAACAGCATACAGAACAGATCAACAACAGCTGCCGGGTCCACCAGCTTTGCGTATAAGTTCACTCGGGCGCAAAGTCAACACTAAACGATACATTGTTAGTTTCATACTAAAGCTGTGTCGATGTTTGGTTTCACCAAACTACACTGGCTTAAAGTTCACACCAACCAAAATTTTGTCGCAGAAAATTTGTCGCAGACGTTTTCACTTTCTGTTGTCAAAGGAAAGTAGCCTTGATGCAGTGTTTACTGAGTTGTCAAATTATAGAATGAAAACAGTCAGTGACAATCTGGAACAAGGTTGTTGCTTACAGAAGGCCTATTGCAAATAAGGGCTATATTTCATTAACACAAAACAAAATGTTGATAACGCTTGCTATGCGTTATGTTACTAACTATACAATATCTGCCAAGCGCACCCATTCCATTGAAATTACCATTACGGTCCTCTCTTAAAATAAAGTGCTTGTTGTCAATCACTGTGTGTGTTGTTTTTAAGGTAACATTATTTTGTCGGCTATAATTCATGAGGAGCATGGTGAATTATAGCCGATAAAATAATATATGCTTCCCAATACGATAGCGATATACGTTTCTGTACATGAAAAAATTAAAGCGCAAGTTAATATCACAGTCATCATAAATGTCCAAGGGTTGTCATTTTAAATGAAGAACGCATTGCAGATCCAAACAGATCCAAAACAAAGTGCTAGGCTCTGCTTGCGCGTGTCAACGCGCCACGTGATTTAACAAATATAGGCTATAGACCTCAACAGTCCCGCCCACAGCCGACTCCGGAAGTAAGAATACAATGCATTTTCTCCATTGACATTTCGAGTATAAGCCATAAAATCGTAACCGTCTATGGTAGACTTAAAACCAGCTACGACATGACTAAGCGATTGTATATGCTCATATAGACGCCAACAGTTCACGGGGCACCAAACTTGTTTTGAGATAAATGTCTTTCATTCACCATGTCTTGGATAAGTACTTCATTACCCACAATCCTAAACCAGCAGTGATGCCTCTGATTGGTGGAACTTCGTGATGTCATGGGGACAAACTCGCGGTTACCATGGAAATGTTTACTGAACCCGCGAAATAGCTTTGCGTTTCCAACTCTGGCAGGCTGCCCGAGTCGTACGCCTGTGTCGTAGCAAAAAATATGGATACTTAGAGAACTGTAAATACGTTTACTGAGCTGTAGATTATATCATATTTCAAGGATGACATTGTGTAAGTGAAGTTAGATAAAGTTAGGTCATTTAAAGTAATTTAAAGGCGGAAAGATAACACCCGCAATGTTTTATGGGATGAGTAGTTCCTTTGATCAGAATAAAAAATATGTACACAGTCTTGTACCTTTGCCTTTTTTTGGATTTACGGTTCATTTTTTCACTCGAAATTATATTTTGTATGCTTATGTCGTAGCCGGTTAGCCCAACGCATGGTCTAAAACTCTTTATATACAGATTTTGCCAGAGCTCTATATATACGTTAAAAATAAAAAAAACTTCTAAACCGTTTAACTGATAGTATTAATCGGTCAAATGTTTTACTTTCGGTTAACTGTCAATATGAGCATCCCTAACAGAAACTAAAATAAAAACAAGAACACAGTGTGCAGATCTTCAGAATTAGACAAATTATACAGTTCTACCATCTGTGCAACAAATATCAGCATATGGATGTAGATATTTGGTAAGTACAGTGGCGTGGCAATATACTATTCATTCAATGTGACATATTTATGACATTTATGACATATGTCTGAGAGAGAGAGAGGGGTAGATTTATGGTAATATAAAGTGGTAGTGCATAATAACACTAGAGTAGGTGGCATAGTCATCAAGGCTGTGGACAAGGGAGTGTGCAAAACATACAATAAGAGTTGTGTGGGTGTGAGTGTGCAAAATGCAGTAGGCTAATGGTCGAGAAGAGTGGGTGGGGTCAGCATGTACATTGGTTCGTCAATAGAGCTCAACAGTCCCGCCCCTTGTCCGAGAGAGCTTGGGTTCCGGATGAAAATTTACCATTCATTTCTCCCATTAACTTCTTGAAAAATCTTTATATAAAGGGTTTTAGAACATGCCTTAGGCTAACCAGCTACGATGTGACTCATAAGCATACAAATATAATTTAGAGTGAAAAAAATAACCGCAAATCCAAAAAAAGTCAAAGGTACAAACAAGACTGTGTACATATTTTTTATTCCGAGCAAAGGAACTACTCATACCATAAAACATTGCGAGTGTTATCTTTCCGCCTTTACATTACTTTAAATTACCTAACTTTAGCTAACTTCACTTACACAATGTCATCCTTGAAATATGATGTAATCTACAGCTCAGTAAACATATTTACAGTTCTCTAACTATCCATATTGTTTGCTACGACACAGGCGTACGACTCGGGCAGCCTGCCAGAGTTGGAAATGCAAAGCTTTTTTCGCAGGCTCAGTAAACATTTCCATGGTAACCACAAGTTCATCTCCATGACATCACAGAGTTCCACCAATCAGAGGCATCACTGTGGGATTGTGGGTTGGTTTAGGATTGTGGGTAATGAAGTACTTATCCAAGACATCGCGAATAAATGACATTTATCTCTAAACAAGGTTGGTGCCCCATGTATCTTTGGCATCTATATGAGCATATACAATCGCTTAGTCATGTCGTAGCTGGTTTTAGGTTTACCATCGACGGTTACGATTTTATGACTTATACTCGAATTGTCAATGGAGAAAATGTATTTTAGACTTACTTCTGGAGTCGGCTGTGGGCGGGACTGTTGAGGTCTATAGATTTGATAGTACTTCAAAGTTAGTTAAAGGGACAGTGGATTCAGGCTTCAGTGATTTTTGCAGTGTGTTCCAATCATTAGCAGCGGAAAATTGGAAGGAGTGGCGGCCGAAGGATGTGCAGGCTTTTGTGGCAATCAGGGAGGTACTTGCTTGAACCAGATTAAGAGAGGGTGTTGACTGGAGATGAATGATCTAAGTGGGGTTCTGCATAGTAGACACTTGTAAATAAGGTGATACCAGTGTGATTGTTACTGGGTGTGTAGTGAAGGCCATCCGTTTAGATTGTAGAGGTTGCAGTGATGGGTGTTCTATGGAGCATTGGTGACAAAACGGATGGCGCTGTGATACACAACATCTAATTTTCTAAGGAGAGTTTGATGCAGATCTGTAAATTACGTCACCGAAGTGTAGTTTAGGGTGTATGGTCATTTTCACAAGGGCATGTTTGGCAGGAAGAGTGATAGAGGCTTTATTATTGAATAGGCCAATCCTGGAGTTAATTTTGGAGTGGAGCTGGTTGATGTGGGTCTGGAAGGAAAATGACGAGTCTAACCAGACCCCTAGGTACTTGAAATTTTCTACGTATTCCAGTACAGACCTGTTGAGTGTAATGATGCTGTTGAGCAGGCAGCTGTGGAATGTGATTGGTTGAAGAGCATACATTTAGATTTGTTAGAGTTTAAGAGGAATTCGAGGTTGCGGAAGGAATGTTGTATATATCAAAGCTTCCTTGGAGGTTTTTAACACAGTGCTTATAGAGAATTGTGTCATCTGCATAGAGGTGGATCAAAGAGTCACCTGCAGCAAGAGTGACATCATTAATAGATACAGAAAATAAAGTCGGCCCAAGAGTCGAACCCTGGGGTACCCCCAAAGAGACAGCCAGAGGTCTGGAAAGCAGGCCCTCCGATTTAACACACTGGAATCTGTCAGAGAAATAATTTGTGAACCATACAAGGCAGTCTTTTGAAAAACCAAGGCTCTTTACTCTGCCAATGAGGATGTTGTGAACAGGGCTGCCGACAGGAATCTGTGGGCCCGGGACAAAACTCCACATTTAGGGCCCCCCGCTAAAAAAAAATTGGGGCCCCTCTCAGGACTGGGCCCAGGACAACATTCGCAGTTGTCCTCCCCGTCAGCTGCCCTGGTTGTGAATAACAAAGTTGAAGGCCTTGGCCAGGTCGATGAAGACTGCTGCGCAGTAGTGCTTTTAATCGATAGCAATTATGATGTCATTTATGACTTTGAGTGTGGCTGAGGTGCACCCACGACCGGCTTGGAAACCGGATTGTATGTCAGAGAGGATGCAATGGATACAAAATGGGTGACAATTTGTTTATTAATAAGGCTTTAGAAGAACTTTGAGAGGCAGGGCAGGATGGAAATTGCTACGGCCTGTAGCAATTTGGGTCTAAGTTGTCTCCCCCTTTGAATAGGGGGATTATTGCAGCAGCTTTACAATCTTTAGGGATCTCGGATGAATCAAAGGATAGGTTGAAAAGGCTGGTGATCGGGGCAGCGATAATTACCATGGACAATTATAGAAATGAAGGGTCCAGATTAGGGATGTTAACGATTAATCAACGATCGATTGATTGATCGTTAAGAATTTTCTCGATACAATCAAATCTGAAAACGAGCAACGGGTTGTTTCACATTATAGTCTAGCAATGAGTATATTTTCAATTAAGTGCCACCAGGGGGCACAAATTCTGATTCTGCCGCGAGCAGCATCAGCATTGAGTCTGCTGCTAGTGCTTCTGGCATTAACGTTACGAGTCAGAAGCTACATGTCCACGATCCATCCGCTTTGCAAAGTGATGAGACCCGGGAGCAATCCGTTGCAGCTACCCCAATCAGTGCCTGTTTTCCAAGCCCAAAATATGGATGTTTTGTCACAGCAGCAAATATCCTTGGTATGTGTTACATCAGCCACTCAATATGACATTGGCAATGTTAAGACTGATGAACTCAAAAGTGCATCCGATTCTGTCAAACTAAAACCATTACAGTCTACATTTGGTTTGGTCTTGCTGTTGCATAGTGTAGTTACTAGCTAGCTTGAGGAATAATTATTCACATGATGAAAGAACCGCGTTTGCTTTTACACATAATGCCGACCTATGTTGCACGGTTTGCTGAGTTAGATAAAAAACAACAATATTAATATTAATCAATCTCTCTTCCTCATGCACTCGCTCGTTGAGTAGACTTTATAATTATACATATTGTGCATGTGTTTTGGGGACTGCTCTTGTGTGTACTATGAAATAGAATACTGCCGCTATCCATGTTAATTCCACATGTATACTTGAAAACTTCAAGGTTTCTGCCCTCTCATGTGCTACAGCTCCTCACGGGTTTCACAAAAATATCAATCATGCCAGAAATAAATCGGGGAGTCTGGGGTAACTCAAAGACTAGCAAAGATATAAACTGTTCATACTTTGGTGACGGGAGCTGTTATTTGGCGTGGGAGGTTTGTCGCTGACCATAAAAAATGTGTCTGGGACAGCTATATCATCACTAAACTCAAATATTACATGGCTTAAATGTTAAGGAGCTGTTTTGTTAGCATAATCAGGATCCGCATTTTGCATTGTAACGTTTTACTGCGGTTTCAGCTGTAATATGAGTCCTATAAGATGTCTATAGTTTGTTTTACGTTACATTTTAATAACAATTAATCGATGGTTGATCGTTAACGTTATCAATGCTTGATTAAGGGAAGTTCCTACATTTAGCAACCCTAGTCCAGATTGTCTAATCCATCAGATTTTAGGGGGTCAAGATTTTGCAGCTCCCTCTGAACATTGTCTGTCTGGAATTGGGTAAAGGAGAAACGTGTGGGGCTTTGGCTGGATGCTATAGAGGGTGAAGGGCTGTTAGTTAGGGTGGGGGTTGCCATATGTAAAGCATGGCCTGCCATAGCAAAATGCTTATTGACGTTATCAACTATGGATGACTTGTCAGTGTTGACAGTATTATCTAGCCTTAGAGCTGTGGGCAGCTGGGCGGAGGTGTTCTTATTCTCCATGAACTTTACTGTATCCCAGAACTTTTTAGAATTAGTGATACAAGAAGCAAATGTCTGTTTGAAAAAGCTAGCCTTGGCATTTCTGACCACCTGTGTGTACCGGTTCCTGGTTTCCTTGAAGAGATGCAGGTTGCAGGGTTTATTTGAGAGCGGTACACCACAGAATGTTTTTGTGTTGGCTAAGGGTGGTGAGTTCTGGAGTGAACCACGGGCTATATCTACTCTTAGTTTGAAACCTTTCGAAATTAGCATGCTTACTTAGAACCGCAAGAAAGGAATCCTTAAAGAAAGACCAGGCATCCTCTACTGATGGAATAAAGTCAATATCCTTCCAGGGTACCTGGGCTAGATCTAATAGAAAGGCTGGTATATTATTGTGCAATGGAAAGTCTATCCGACGTGGCTATACGCAGTATGATGATAGCAGCTAATAGTCTACCAGATGTCTTCCGGTATCGGCTTTTGACGTGGCTATAGGTAGCAGCTAATTTGCTAGCAGATGTCTGTCAGAGGCGTCAGGAATGTAGCAAAAATAGCAAATATAGAGATAATCCAGAGTGAGTAGGGTGAAGAAAGCCAACTGGAGTGAGTGTAGAAATTGTTTTGAGGAAAAATAGCAGTTGAGGTGCACACGGACAGAGACGAAAGACAAAACAGACCATGTAGATGAGACACGATGTAAACATGTCTGCCCTTGGTTCCGCCATCTTGGAATCTGATTGATCATGATTATGTTTATTGAAAACCCTCACTCTATAATCAAAGTAGCAGTATGCTCAATGACTACTTAGTATTATGATTATTGGCATTCCCTAAATTAACTTTCCATTCATTTGTTCAAGCAGGGTGAATTTCTCGTAGATTATAAATATGTATACTCTCACTGGCCACTTCATTAGGTACACCTTGCTATTATTAGGTTGGATCACCTTTTGCCTTCAGAACTGCCTTAATTCTTCATGGCAAAGATTCAACAAGGTTCTGGAAACATTCCTCAAAGATTGTGGGAGGAATAGGCATGGTCATCAACAATACTCAGGTAGCCTGTGGCACTTAAACAATGCTCATTTGGTACTAAGGGGCCAAAAGTATTCAAAGAAAATTTCCCCCACGCCATTATACCACCACTATCATGAACCATTGATTCAAGGCAGGATAGATCCATGCATTCACATTGTTTACACCAAATTCTGACCCTACCACCTGAATGTCAGAAATTGAGATTCATTAGACCAGGCAAAATTTTTCCAATCTTCTATTGTCCAATTTTGGTGGGCCTGTGGAAATTGTAGCCTTGGTTACCTGTTCTGGCAGGAGTGGCACCTGGTGTGGTTGTCTGCTTCTGTAGCCCATCTGCTTCAAGATGCAACATGTTGTGTGTTCAGAGATGCTCTTCTGCATCTTGGTTGTAATGAGTGGTTATTTGAGGAACTGTTGCATTTCCATCAGCTTGAACAAGTCTGGCCATTCTCCTCTGACCTCTGCCATCAACAAGGCATTTTCGCCGAGAGAACTGATGCTCACTAGATATTTTTCTTTTTAGGACCATTCTCTGTAAACCCTAGTGATGGTTGTGTGGGTAAATGCCAGTAGATAAGTACTTTGAAATACTCAGAACAGCCTGTCTGGCAACAACAACCATGCCATGTTCAAAGTCACTTAAATCACCTTTATTCCTCATTCTGATGCTTGGTTTGAACTTCAGCAGATCATCTTGACCACGTCTACATGCCTATATGCATTGCCTTGCTGCCACATGATTGGCTGATTAGATATTTGTGTTAACGAGCAGTTGAACAGGTGTCACAACAATTGAACATCTCTCCTTTAAGTTCTTGATGATCCGATAAATGGTTGATTTTGGTGCAATCTTACTAGCAGCAATATCCTTGTATGTGAAGTCCTTTTTGTGCAAAACAATGATGATGGCACATGTTTCCTAGCACGTAACCATGGTTGACAGAGGAAGAACAATGCATTCAAGCACCACCCTTATTTTAAAGCTTCCAGTATGTTATTCCCACTCAATCAGCATGACAGAGTGATCTCCAGCCTTGTCCTCATCAACACACTCACCTGTGTTAATGAGACAATCACTGACATGATGGCAGCTGGACCTTTTGTGGCAGGGCTGAAATGCAGTGGAATTTTTTTTTCTTCGGATTAAGTTCATTTTCATGGCAAAGAGGGACTTTGCAATTCATTCTGGAGTATATGCAAATTGCATTTCATATTTCACTTTCCTTGGTCATAGGAAAATAAATACATTTGAGTTTGTGACTGTCTCTGACTGCATATCTTCAACAGCAATGTCCACCAAGTGAGAATGGCTGGCTTAAAGTGATATATGCTTTATGGTCAATATTATGCAGGGTGTGTTTTGGCCTCTCAGACATACAGCAATGTTTTACATGTGACAATAGTACTATAACAAGGTATGCCCTACACAAAGGTAGAGCACATGACTGTAAAAGGGAAAATGGATGTCTTTTGTTAAGTCAGTTATTATGCCCAGAATGTCCAACATAGCAGTTTTGATGACAATGTAAAAAAGTATCTAGGTTAAAGTAAAAAAGAAACCATTTATTTGTGCTCAGTGTGTACATGACAATATTACACAACACACATCACTGCTGTTGCTATCTCCATTATGAGGATATGTCCTCTTCAGGCAATGCTAAGATTCGTTTTGAAGAAGCAGCCTCTATGTGGCAGCTCTGGGTCTGGCTTCAGACACAGCTGCTATGCAGGCCATGGGCTGGGCATCAGGAGATGGAGTCCCTTCTTAGGCTTCATTGTTCATTTCACAGATATTGTTAAGGACACAAAAGGCAACCACAAAATGTGGTACTTTGCTTATGTGCACATCAATCTGTTTCAGTAAGCACTGACACCTTCCTTTCAGCATACCAAAGGCACCCTCGACCTTCATCCTGGCACTACTGTGGTTGAAGTATTTTTTTTCAGGTGTCGGATGCCCATTGTCTGGATAGGCCTTCATCAAACATGGAAGCACTGGGAAGGTTAGATGACCCAGGATAGCCAACGGGACTTGAACACCTTTTATTACTTCAGTCATGTCCTGAAAAAAAGGAATATCATAATGTGACAATGATCAGTGGTTTGAGTAGTACATCCTAATTACATTATTTCGTCAATATTTTTCATAAAAAGATTAAGGGTTAAATTCCTCTGGCAGGAGAGTCCCAATGCCAGCATCAAGAAATGCCTTATAGTTCTTTACAACCCTGGCATCGCGCACTCTTCCTGGCCAACCCACGTTGATGTCTTTATTTTTTAGCAATCAGTCACACTATACTGGCAATGCATTTTACCAATACAGAATTATCAGCAACATAATACATCCTGTACAGGCCATTGTTAGCATTGTAAAAATATTCTGTGGTTAACAATTGTTGTAACTATACAATTATGTTTTGCCTTAAGGGGTGGTCTACAACGGTTTGTAGAATGATTGAATGCCATCCCTTACGATTAAAGAAGTCTGTGTGACTATCGAGTGGTGGGCTTATGACAGGGATGATGGATCCGTCTATAGCACCTGCACATTGAGGAAACTCTCCTCTAGGAAGTTGCCTGAATCTTCTGACCATGTCCCTCAGTGAGAAACAGATGAATACCTGACACCAAACTGGTATGCAATGCATCTAAAAATAGCACCTGTATCAATTCACCACACTGCAATAGCAACACATTTCCTAACTGTCACTGCTACCCTCAAATGTGTTTCGCAGCAATCAAGGAATGGGTGCAATTCGCAACAAAGTTTGTTAAAAGTCTGTGGCGACATTCAGAAATTCTTGATCCAGTCGACTACATTGAACTTGTTGACAATGTTTTTCCACCAGTAACCAGAACATTCCCAAGTCCATATCTGATGAGTGTATGTGCTGTGTAATGCTAGTTGTGAACGTAGCATTCTCTGAGTGTTACATCTTCTTAGCATTAGCCTATGCCTTTGAGCCTGCACAGTGTGGCTGCAGAACGATCCTGGTTCTCTACTAAAAAATGCAGATATTCTCTGTATGCAGCTCTGTATGACTGCGTTTCGTCTTTCCCTTTCAACTACAATCCTTTCAATTTGGCTAATCAAAAATTCTATCATCAGCACAAGCAAAACCCTGTCCACCATGTTTGATTTCCTGGTAAACAAGTCAGTGGGTTTACTTCTACTTCCCGGGCAATGATTTGACCAAGGGTGCATTAGTGTTGGCTTGCGTGTCATTGCTCCGATGCAACAACAGTTCCAGATAGCTGGTGTAAATGCAAAGCTGCATTTGCATATATGTTAATCCAGCCAAGATGAACAAGAATCTATCGTAGAGTAAAAAGGTCCGACTAAGAGACCATACATTTTCCCATGTGTTTAATTGAATAATGTTCAATAGTGGGCTCATAGTGCTTAATACTGAAAAGCTTGGTAGTGATATGGAGACACTTTGAAACACGCCTTTTCTTGCAGTGTATTATCTATCTCATTATGTATCTTGATAGAAAATAAACCATTAACCAAGTATGTGATGAGACACACATGCATGTGAAGATATATATATATATATATATAAAATTAATTTTATTTGGAAATAATAAATCTAACTGCTGCCAGCACAATATATTACTGCTAGAAGAAAGGAAATACAGTATTGAATGTCCATCATTACATTTTTGAAATGCATTGCAGTGTAAAAAATTTGTGATGGCTTTTATTTTGCTAAGTAAATTCTGAGTTGTGAAACAGTCATTGTCACTCTTCCAGCAAGTTCCCACGCAAGACTCACAGATCCTTCAACATACACACTCTGCATTTTAAATTAACATTATGTTCATGCAGAAAATGATAGGTCAACTTAATTTTTTTAAAATTATAAACAAAAATAATACAAAAACAAAGCAACCACTAAAAAGTAATCTACATTCTTGATCCTGCTGCTTGAAGAACAGTAATGAAGCCTCAAATGCCCATCACTAGTAATATTTACCCAAACGAATGTTTCAATTGCGTTCCTAGTCATTTCCCCATGCCTACAGTCTTGAAATATTATAATACCTAGATAATGCAAACTTTTGTCTGTAAAATCGTGCGCAGTCACGTCAAATGACGCATTCATGACAGTATTTATTCCAGTATTTCCGAGACACTCAGTCTGGCTAATGGTGGGTGTGTAATTTAAATTATTTTGCTACATAGGATAGCTAGATACTATCACATCTGTAATTAAAAATAGGTTTAGCTACAGTGATGGATCTGATCAGGACATTAAAAGCCAGATATCTTGACTCCGAAATCAGTTTGGCATGCAATTTATTTTAATGGTTTTACTATGAAGTACTGAACACTACAAAAATACATTTTCATGGAGTAAAATATTCCTTTAGGTACCTATACCTAACTGCAAAAACAATACACTAACTACGTGCCAACTAAAATATTTAGATCTGGAATCCATCACAACTAGGGTTTTTATTTTTAGCAAAGATGGCAACCAAACCCAGTCAGATAATCAACCCTTTAAATGATGTAAAACTGTCTGTGCTGCACACTACGCATGGTGGTCTGTTTATAACATGCCATTAAATGTTAATGACAGCATGAAGCCTTTACACTGTAGTCACACACATGCTGGTGACAGACAGGTTATACACATTATGTCTGCTTGGTAAGATGAGGTGTTGTCATCCCCTCTGATAACCATACTGTATATGTTACATCCGGGCTGGAGAGACTCTAAAGGGGGCTTCCTAGGAACATTAGTGCTAGCATGAGTGCACATAGTCATCCAGGAATGGTGGCTGGCCAGGAGGTGGCTGGCAAACACTCCAGATGGGAGGCAAGGAAAAGATGGATGAATTGCGAAAATGACACAGGGGCTGGGTTTTAGGGGAAATTTATGGTAAGAAAAATGAAGCCAGGGTTTTATGATCCAATAATAAAATACCACAGATAAGGGATGGGGGATGACACTGTGGATATATTTTATACACTCTTCAAAAAGGTAAGGTTTCAAAAGATTTGGGATATTAGTCATATTGGAAAATATGGAAAAAGAAGCTCTTTGACTGAGCTGAGCAGCATGTACTGTAGCACTAAGAGATTAATGGTGGCAGAACAAAGTCTGACAAGTCCGAAAGGGAGTTCTGTGAGGAAAAGGACCCTCATTAACAGGAGTAAGGTCCTTAGTTCGTAAGTTAAAGCCGTTTTTCATGGCTTTGTAAAAGATAATTAATTTGCAGGAAAGGTTCTTTGTTGCAATAATGCATCTTGATTCAGGTAGCGAGTTGATCATATTAGGATATACAATGTTTAATAAAAAACTTCTCGTCCCGGACAGGGATCACAGCAACAAGGTAACAAAGACGTGTCGAAAAAAACCCCAAATTACAATATGAGCTGACTTATAATGCCTTGGGGACTGTTCATGACATATCTAGCACCTTATCTCTTCAGAACCATGATTGACTCACATGAGCAGATCAGCAGGTCTTGGTTAGTTCAAATTCACCAAGTAACCCTTATCTGTGATGGTATTACAGTCTAATATATAATAGATATAGGAGTCATAAGCTATGTTATCTTCTGTCTGTAAGCTTATTCTGATGTTATAAGGAAGAGAATAGCCATTGATGGCCTCTCTGTCATAGTCAACTGTTGCACAGTGACCCAGCTGCCCCTCCCTCTGAGGGAAAAAGCCCATGGTCATCTCTACAATAACAAGATCCACACAGAGCCTTCCTGAGTCATTGTCTGGCCTTAAATCTCTCCCTCCCAGATAGAGAGGAAAAGCCCCTGTCTACACTCAGATAACCTAACAGGCCTCAGAATCTTAAGTCCATAACACTCTCATCTAGTTAAACCATTCTAAACTGTTTAAACTGTATTTAAGATGCTCATTTAGATTTTCTTTCTTCAACAGTTTGAACACAGTATGTGTGGAGGTTAGCAGGAGTGTTGACCTGATATGTAGGCAGGTCCAAAGCCATTTACAGTTGGTCATCGTGTGACGATCATTGATGGTGCAGGGAGAAATAGATATAGGAGCGAAGGATCAAATAAAGTAAATAGTGTTTAATACACAAAACACTTCTGACAAAATAAATGGACTACAGTGAGTCATAATTTCATATTTGTAAAACAGCACCTTCATACACATCACATGCAACAATGACAGGCCAACCAGCAACCAAACACAGGGACTTAAATACCTGACTGATGAGATTAAACGGAAACAGCTGTGGATGACTGTGACACACAGTGGATCCATTGGATAATGAATGACATGATGTCCGGGAAACAAAACCACAAAATAGCGCCTGTGGCCGTAGGCACCTACTCCAGCTCGGCAGGAGGGGGCGACCGTTACACATTAGACCTGCGGTACACTTTTTATTTTTATTGGAAGAGAGAAAGAGAATGTCTTAGGTAACAAATTTTCTTCAGTTGAAACAGTGACTTGTTTCAAACACAAATGATTTGAGCATTAAAAGATAGCAATAGAGGCAAGTTTCAGTCCCAGTACAGTAGGTCAGTGGTTCCCAAACCTCTCCTCGGGGACCCCCAGACCGGCCATGTTTTTGTTTTAACCCTGAAATAGCACACCTGATTCAATTAGTCAAAGGCTTAATGTGTAGTTGGCTAATGTAATCAGTTGTGTCATTTCAGGGTGAAAATAAAAACATGGCCTGTCTGGGGGTCCCCGAGGAGAGGTTTGGGAACCACAGCAGTAGGTGATAATTGAATGGGGGAAAGATGTGGCCAATTATGGCAGGAAAGATGTTGCAGGAGTGGATGATCTGCTGTGGGGTGCCGTTCAGCATTGCTTGAATCTGCAAGAGCAGAAAAAGAATGGGTTCTTGCACAGACCCGTGTGAGACAACATGCCATTGTAGGCACATGGGCGTGGTCAGGGATGGGATCATGGGGAGGGCTGGTATGAATAGTTGAATGAGGATGAGAAGATTGAGACATTTAAAGAATTGGCAACCTGAGGCAATTTGAAGAGCAATGTCCCTCACTATGTGTAACTGCAGGGGATTCACCTGTAGTTCTTTACTTCACCCCCTCCTTTTTAATCTTTGATTTTTTTTACCGACCGGGTAATGATTTTAATCCCACAAACTTCTAGTTGAAATCGTTGTTGTTCTTTCAGTGAGCAAGACAATTAACCAAAACTGGTCCTCCATCCTCTGTAACCAGGTTGGTGCTGTAAATAAGAATTGGTACTTAACTTGCCTGGTTAAATGACAGTAATAAAAACATTCCGTCTCCACTCTCCTCTACTCCATGCACATATGTTTGAACCTTTAGTCTGTTTGTAACCTGTTTCCCTTTTCTATCTTGCAACAGTACCCCAAACACCCCCTCTATGACTTGTCTCCAGACTGAGTTGATGCTGCAGTTATAGTAAATGTTTTTGTCTGTGTGTGCCTGGATTATTAATGTTTATAATAACTGTGTCTACTGGAATAGTAAGGGGGTGATGTGAGAAACGGGAGTGTTGTGAGAGTTGCAAACAGATTACATTCCTAAACACCACACTTACACTATGGAAAATATCCTCAATGTCTCTGGATTTACTATTCATTGGTGCCAGTATGTGTTTGGGTAAAATAAAAATTATACTATAATTCCCAAATTCTAAATAACAAATATGTTATTGAGACTATTTATTTGCATTTATAGAAAATGACAAATGGTCAAAAAAAAAAAAGATGTGGTGTGTAGGAAGAGTTCAGAAATCAATATTTGGGTGAATAAAATTAAATGTATAATAATATTGCTTGTCTTTCATGAGTCTTTGCATGCTCTCGACCAGTCTTTAACCTTGATGTTGGGTGACTTCATGTCACTCCTGGTGCAAAAATTCTAACATATTTGCTTTGTTTGATGGCTTGTGACCATCCATCTTCCTCTTGGGGCACATTACAAAGGTTATAAAAAATAAAAATGTACTATGTTCTCTTATTTTTTCCAGAGCTGTATGTACACCTGTGTGTGTTTGACATGTTACCGGTATATTACCTGAGACTGGACACTATGGGCAGACATACATCTATTAATATAAATACACCATTAACTTCATATTACCTAAGCGGTGGTACATCCTAGATCAAGAGTTATGATTAATCACTGGATATATAGGCCAATAATAGGCACCTTTGGATTGGCCTTTGTTCTTTTAATATTACATTAACATTAGTGTAGTATGATGTAAGAGAAAAATATATTGTGATATGTCCGACCAGCAGAAAGTGAAATCCAGCCAAGAGACCATTGGCATATATTAACTGGACAAATGTAATCTACTCACTGGCACAAATGCCGCTTCCTGGAACAACTAGTTCTGCATTGAATTTCTTTTCAGGAGACCAACAGTACATGCTTACAAGCACTTGTGTGAACTAATGAGCTTGTATACAACTTAAAACATTTAAAGGGGAATTTCACCATAAATCAGATACTTCGTATAATAATTACTAATGTTGACCATTCAAATTGTATTGTGCCAACACATTCGTAAAGTAATGAGTTTAAATTTTGCTGAAGAATAGGCTTCCTCTGTTTTGGTCTTTTCCGGAAATATCAAAAGGCCCAGGAATAAAAAGGGCCGATTTAGATTGCGAAATTTGTGAAAAAGGAAAAAATATAATTTTTAATAATAAATAATTTTAATAATCATTTCCATACTGGTTCTATTTACATTGTCAGGTCTCGTGATAGAAATCGCATTGTTGTGGCTGTGTCATTGAATGTCCTGTTAGATATTTGAAGCTAGATGCGTGAGCACTTCACATAGGCCATTGACATACATGATTTTCCCTGCGATACACATTTCTGGAGACATTCCTGAACAATTGTATTTAAAAGCCCCAGGTGGGGCTGGGGCTTTTAAATACAATTGTTCAGGAATGTATTTAAAAGCCCCAGGTGGGGTCTTTCGAAAAACATGCGTACAATGCTGGAGGTTGCTAAGAATGAAGCGGCTATTCTATAGAGACACGCAAGTTTACACAATACAATTTTATTTTGTCTTTAGCTTTTCCTGAGATGTCTAGTAAATGTGGCTGAAAGCTCTCGTACTGTAAGCAGGCACTAAGTGAACATAGTCCCCCCCAGCCAGCGATACGCTTCTGTTGTTATTGAAAAGAGCATTGAAACAGGACCAATAGCTAGAAATTAGCTACAAATATTTACAAATGTTAATGTTTTTAACACAAAGAATCATCATGACACTGTAGTATTGTGCCTAGCTTTAGTAACTTCATGATTGACAAAAGGCGACAATGACTTTGAATTCCAAGAATCCTAATGCTGACTGTTTGAAATAATGAGGAAGATAGAGCATACATATGTGATGGACATTGATCACACAATATGCGCATGGATGAAAACACTTATTTACCTCCCCTGTTCTTACAAGGCATAGTAGTCTACCCACAAAACGAGCTATCAACATTCAAAATGAACATTGAAAGTAGTATAACAAAATAGTTATAAAATATTAAGTTAATATTAATAAAGTAGTTAAGTAGTAGTATATGTTTTTTTCAATATGGATTGCTAGCTACATAGAGTAGCTACTAAAATAGCAGACTGAACATTAAAGTAATTTCCACAGACACATTTTACTCAATACTAAATAGGGTGAATTAACTTTCTTATTTGTCATTTGCCCTCTCGGTCCAGCTGGCTTTGTCCTTTCCAATTGACTTTGGGAACACTGACGTATGTTCTCAATACATTTCTGTTTATATGCATTGGAAATATACTATTAAGGTCATTGATAGGAATGCGATAATCAATCATGCTATCATCAAACCTTCAGAGTAAATGTCCAAGATTCCTTTCATTGCAGCAAACACTTTCTTCCACAGCTGGCATGAACAGAGAATTAACTCAAAAGCACCACAAATCCATATTTGAACACATTTCAAGAGGATCATCACCAGAAGAGGTGGCTAATATACCAGCTGAACGTGAAGATCAAGCTTCATTTCTTGTATTTTCTTTGGTATACTTGAGTCAAACATGTAGGGTTGTCAGAGGTCGTTCTAGCTTTGAGAAGTCTACAATTTTAAAATGCAGACTCCAAAACTCAGCTTTTTTAAGATTTTACCTCTGGTCTAATGTAATAGACCAACATGAGTGTACTCTGTGCTCTAGAATGCAGGAAAGAAAGCCTAAAGAATGCTGTGTGAAAAGTTGTATTTATAAATAATAAGTTACAGTAATAAAGCCTGAAGGATATTGTAGTGATTGTGCTCCATCGACACTATAAATAAAAAATAAGCATTAGAAAAATATGCAAGTCAGCCATGTTCGGTGGATCTCAACCAAAAATGTTGCATTATGCTTTACATTCGCTGGATACCTTAGTTCTCTCATCCAAACCTCGCTTTATCATTCTTAAGTGGGACAAAAATATTTTTTTCTAGGCAACATCATTTGTGTAAATATTATTTACTCCTACATTTGTCATGTAATCTTTTAATAATCTGCCAATTGGAAAACGTGGAATTTAGTAATAACAATATATCTCGTAACAATAGCTTGTGACTACAAGACACTTCATTTGCACAGTCAACAACCTACCTTAGATTTAAAACCATGGTGAAGCAATCATCCAGCCTGTGTCTTCAGTGACAGCTGAATAAGCCAACTGAACATTCATTATTCCCCACTGAGATACATGAGAATGATCTTTCTCCGCCACGTGCATTGTGCAGAAATGAATAGGGGAGAGCATGTTTGATTTGCAGGATCAGATGTTTTGGTTAACTCTTGGTTAAAACTTTAGAACTTGCAAATTTTCATTTATATTAGAATTTTCTGCATAAAAACCCAGAATGCTACATTAACGTGACCTCTGGTTGTATATCAGAAATTAAAGTCAAATCTTGATTAGCAGCCACTGTGTAAGGGAGTAACGGTGTTTACCGGTAACTACCGTAGTGATGCAATTGGGAGGCTGTGTGGGTGGGACTTGGGCAAAGTCCAGGAAGCCCAGCATGAAATGACTTGTAGTACTCTACACTCAGAAAAAAATAGTTCCACCTCTATGTCTATGTATCAACACAACCACTGATAATAAACATTGCTGAAAGTCATCCTTGGGCTCCGAAATCAAGGACAACCTTGAGACACAATTTCCAAGGCTTGTAGCAAGATCGGTATTACAGGGACACATGAAAAAACATGACTATATTCATTTTCATTTCCTTTCATGTCCGTAGACCATCCATTTCATGCGATGAGGTAGTAGCATGTCAAATTTGAAGACTGGTGCTCTTTCTAGCCAGGCAGAGAGAAACATGGGTGTAACATATATTACTGTCCTAGAAATGTCTCGGAGACTCCCAGCACCTCCAGGTCCCTGAAACATGGTGTGCCCCTTTAATAAAAATGTCTGTCAGTAGTGAAAACAATTTTACACCCAAAGGATATTCCTGGAAATATTAAAAGGATACTGTTTTGCACTACAGAAATAACAAACATGAAAATTTACTCTATAGGACGTTGTATTTTAATTGTTTTTGGGCTCAAGCTCAGTTCAAGATGTTGTACAGTGAATTATCACTGTGTCATTTTTGCTGTGCTTCACCACCGGAACTCCCCATGGAAGATACACCATCAGCCATAACATTATGACCACATGCCTAATATTGTGTACAGTAGGTCCCCCTTTTGCTGCCAAGACAGCAGCCACATACACAACAAACTGCGATGCGCTGTGAACTTTTTTATCAATTTGAGCTACTGTACAATAGCTTGTCTGTTGGATCAGAAAACAGGCCCTTTCTCTTTCTTGGACCACTTTTGATAGTTACTGACCACTGCAGATCGGGAACACCACACAAGAGCTGCAGTGTTGGAGTTGCTCTGACCCAGTCATTAAGTCATCAAAATTGTATCGTTGTGAAAGTCATTCTTCATTTATCATTCTTCTAACACATCAACTTTGAGGACAAAATATAGAATCAGGAAAATTGGAATGTCTATCATATACTGACCTGCAAACATGCAACAAGCTTTCCAGCTCTTAAACGTTTAAATTTTGATTTGACGTTTTAATTATTTGTATGCCCTTATAACAATGCTCAGAAAGACACGATATGTCTCCAAAGGACAGTTCAATTTTACAAAAAAAGTTTCTTAACCTGTTTAACATGGCATTTACATAAAGAAAATACAGACTTGGGACCCTAAAGAGTCAAATATTCTATTAATATGAATTCTGTATCAGTAATATGTTGTTGTTGTGTAAATCCTCAGGGCTGTCATGGTAGATTGCATGTTGACTTTCAGAATTCCCTATAGTGTTCCATATGATCAGAAGTTATTGCTGCATATCGATTGCTGCCTTTGTGCGGCACGACAAAGGTCGGCCAGCGTTCTCCCTCCTGCTCGCGAGGGAGATGAATTGAACGGACTCTAAAATGAATGAAAAGATAATTGCGTTGCTCAGGGAGAACTAAACGAATGTAGAAGGTAGAGATGGCATGTGTGGGAGCAGTTCAGGCAAACAATAAGTCATTTATCCATCACTCCCCTGATGAATGCTATCTTCTCTTACCTTGTGTCAGCGCAATTGCTCTCAGTTCTCTGTTGCACCACGATACATCTTCATCTCCATTTTTTATTCAGACTGGATGTGTGCCGAGCCCCAATTGATCTGTAGGATAAAAACAGGAGAGAGATCCAGGCAGAGGGAAATACCCAGAGATCCCTTTTCTCCCACCGGATATGGCAAAGCGCTATTTTGATTACGTGGGCTGTATGCTAGGAGATGGGACAGAACAAGAGCAAGTCTAATTATAATGCAGCGATGTCAGATAATATCAACAAAGGAGTTGTAAAAACTGACAAAGCCAGTGATTGGATGTGGAGTTGGAAGAGATGCAAATGCAGCCCTAGATATGGAAAAATCACTTAATTAAATAAAAGCAATAAAAAACAAGCCTAAAAGCCAGGAGGAAAGAAATACCCCCTGGGTAATAATATCTGGCTCTTTGCAGTATGAAATAATCAGTGATAAAAGGAAGCTTTCTCATGTGTGCACGTGCGTGCATGCACATTATTGTGTACAGTATGTGTGGTGTGGTAGCACTTCAAATAGAAGAGAGTAACTGTGTAGAAGCCATGTCTATTTCTCCTTTGCACTGATGATCAATAACATTCCAGATATAACTCATCTGTACCTCAAAATGCCAGCGGGTTCCCTACAGCACTGCCTCTCTCTAGTCTACTATAGATACACTCTACCTGCACTGCTCGCATCGCCTCCTGTTTCCATCACTCTTTTGTCTCATCAAGGCTCCACTACCATGTACTATGTAGAGTTCAGTATACAAAACCTATATTATAATCTTAATGGTATTGTACTCTGTATCAGATTCAATGCCGTGGGTATGACCAAAACATTATTTTTTACTGTTGTGCTGGTAACCAGTGTCTATACCATTTGATGATAGCAAGAAAGATACTGTGGGTTTTGTGGTCTATGGCCAATATACCACAGCTAAGAACTGTATCCAGGCACAAGACGCAGACCAAACACAGAGGACAAATTACAGAGACAGAAGAGAAGAAAGGAATAAGCAAGTACGAAGGATAATGGAGAGCACAACCTACATCGTGTGCTCAACCAGCGCTACATTAGGAGGCTAGTGGATAAATCCATAAGGCAGCCATAAGCTTCGCTCCGCCACATGTCGAACACTCAGCATGCTGCTCATTTCACCTCGGCCGCCCACAGAAGACTGCTGATCAATGACAGGGAATAGGAGGGTCAGCCAACCTGGGCCAAGTCAATGACTAAAACTTGCTTTGACTTTTTTTTCTAACAATTCGGCACTTCTCTCAGTTCTCCCGCTTGCTCACTGTTTGGAAAATTACCCTTCAGTAGCAATGGTTCCCTTGTCCTATTGATCACTGAAAGACTAAGAGCAGGCGCCTTTGTCTGAATCACTTGAACTAGAGGAAGAAAGGTGGAGTAGTATGGAGGGAGGGGAGGATAAAAAGAGTTTGAGTATTTGGTTACACATCCATTATGCCAAATGAGTCTTCTTCTCATGTTTAAGTTCAAGAGATGTTCTCTTTGTCTAATAAAACAGATGCATCACAAGCACACATTTACATTTCCCTTCCCCTCGGTCAACCATGGTCAACCAGCTGAAGCTGGAGCTGGTCAATATGAGTTTTCCATCAGGATAAACCAGGGTTCTCCAAACCTGGTCCTGGAGAACTACTTTCCTGTAGGTTTTCACTCCAACCACACATAACGCCTCCTCATTCAGCTAATTATTAGAAACAGGTGTGCTAGATTAGGGTTGGAGTGAAATCAACAGGACAGTAGCTCTCCAGGACCAGGGTTGGTGACCCCTGCCCTAAACCATTTCAATTGCAATATTTAGGGATGCACCGATACCATTTTTTAAGGACCGAGTATGAATACCATTATTATTTTTCTGGTACTCACCGATACCGATACCCTATACAAATTCAACATGCTCATTTTCGTGTTCAGATTTCAGATTCAGATTTTTTATCAGGTTCCTTGTGTACTGGGTTTCACACCTCCTATTGATATAAATGCAGAACAAAGCAGGAAGTTCGCAATGTGGGGGTTGTTGTAATTAATTTTGAAGTATTTCCACACCGCTGAGGCTGACATTGTGTCTGCTGCAGCGCTGCTGCCACCGATGTCTGTGTGCACCAAAAATTCAGTCAGTTTTGTCACATGAGGTATCTGTCTTTGGTATTGGGGGGATTTTTATGGATACGAGTACAAGTACATGAACTTGGTATCGGGCCTGATAACAATACTGGTATTGGTATCGGTGCATCCCCAATAATATTGTTACCTGTTCAACCTTTACATATTACATTTTATGCAGAGTGATACAGCAAATCTTCTGAAAGTTTGGTGAAACCAACGCAACTGAATAGTAATGCATTCTAATCAATTAATAATTTCTTATTATACAAATATTAAATATAAAAAGACAAAAGGTGTGGTGGCAGTGTAACTGTTTTAGGTAGTCTTTGAAACTATAAAGTTGTGAATGTTATCTGAAAAAGGGACTGTTTTACTGCAGTTTATGCTGTATGTGCTTTATATGTTACTGCTATGTCATAGTATAGTTTACACAGTAACCTGCATTTGTTCTATATAACTCATCACTTCCATGGGAGGGACATTGTAAAAACCCCACTTCTGAGTCACAGCAGAGCCATCTAACACACCACCACCTCTACAGGCAGGGCTATGAAATGTTTTTTTGAAGAATTATGTCAAGATAAGATATTCGGTTGAAGGTTCTGGAGTGTGTATGCCCAAAACATACCTAGGAAGACAAATTTGCCAGAGTTTCCCTGGTTTGAAAACATAAACTAGCACACCTGATTCAGTTAGTTGATTACACATTAAGCCTTTGATTAATTGAATCAGGTGTGCCATTTTAGGGTTAAAACAAAAACATGGCATGTCTGGGGGGAGGGCAAGGAGATGATTGCAAAACTCTGCACTAGGTATTCATGATATCCTAGGCATATTCATAATGTCATGTTATCTCATCTGTTGTAACTCATTATTACAGCCACTGTCAGTCACATGATGAGGCAGTACCAAATTTGTCATGGCAGTACACTTCATGACAAAAACAGATTTCAAAGAATGCAGGAACATTAATGAAAACATTCCCATTCCAACGACTTACAACAGATCAAAGGTTTGACCAACCAAAACAACAATGTTAAGGTGGCCATTGTCGACCACATTAATTCTGTCATCTGAAATATATCAGACCCTTGTTCTTTGCTTAATGTTGACACTTGGAGATGAAAGAAAAGCTACTGATCACACATTGCTAACGATGAATGGACTTCATCTATCGTGGCACAGTGAAAATCCATTATCAACATCTTTACATCTTAATGAGAAGTGCAAGCAGGTTGGCATAAACAAAGTCATTAATGGAAGAGCCGACACTGTGCCAATACTACGGTCAGCAAGAAATGGAAACATTACCAAGAGCTTGTCTGTTCTCCTCAAGCTAGAAGCATCCTGACAAATCAATCCATAAATCCTGAAGGCTGCTTGTTCTGGTTCAGTCATTCACTGCCATTTAGATGCTACTACAGTCGATTGATAGTGATAAAGAAGGCACACATGGTTGTGGATTGTCTTATATGATGGACTACTATAGACAAGTCCATAATTGTAGGTAGACGGAAAAACAGTATATTAGTCATAACTTTGAATAGCAAACCATATTCAACCCAATCAGTGTAGAACAACATGTAAAAATACATATGAAGTACAAAAGTACTATTATAGCCAGTTTCTTCTGCTTGGTTTCTGCCTGGTCAACTGCATTGGAAAACACACACCAAAATTTAATTTTGATGAAAAAGGAATTAAATGAAGTGCCATACTATTGTAGTTTAGGCCATCTCTGTCTTTTTGTCCTTTTCTTGGCTGTGCCACTATCCTGTCCCGGGAGCACCACAAGACAAAATGTAATAATTTCTTGGCTAAAGTGCCCTTTCCTGTCCCTCTACAGCTCAATATTCCACAAATCCTCTCTTTTGAAAGGGGTTCCCATTGGCTGCTTCACCAGGATAAGCCCCAGATGCCTTTATGTCCTTTTGACATCGGTGATGCAAACAGCACTGTATTGATGGAGTATGCTCATCAGGGTGTGAAACAATGGGTTGGGTGTGTGTGTGTTTATTGGTGTGAGACTGAGAGTTTGTGTTTATGCATGCTATAGTATTTTGCGCCGTTCGTTTGTATGTGTGTGCGCATTTCATTTACTTACAGTGTTAGGTTCCCAACAACCCGACTGGCCTCAGATTTTATTATGTGGTGCTGCACTTGGCCAAATATTGGAGCCTTTCAAGTAGAAAGAGGGGCAGAATGGGTTTATCTGCTAGGGAACACACCCCTCTAAATCCTCATAAATGCTCGTTGCAGTGAGTCTGGCTAACAGAATGGTGTCCCTGCATCCCCTTGCTATCATTGACTAGCCTCTATGGTTTTATTATCAACTCAAGCAAAACAAAAGATGAATCCAAATCACATTCATAAGCTCTTTGGTGTGTAGTCCATCAGTTGTATTTTGATCCAGCGCTAGTTCTCATTTTCCCATTTCTCTCGCTAAAAATAGATTTATTGTTCATCTGTATGCATAGAAAAGCAATTGCTGGTGTTTTCTTCATAAAATATGCAAGTCATAAACTTAAGAGACTATCTTAAGTAGTAGATCAGTTGGCTCTGCTCCCATAAGTGTTTTTTGGTGAAACTTGAAGCTAATTTGATATGCCGTTTTGATTCTCTAGATTCCTAGGGTAGATTCCATAGTCATGAAATTGTGATATTGAACTATGCTCAACCCTAAAGCTGATACAAAATATTCTTACTTTGTAATCACATTAATAAATAATTATACCACATTTTTCTGTATAGCACTTTACAAGGACCCAATGATGCTCTTCAAAACCGAGAAAAAAATGAGAAAATACAACACAAGGAAAACTAAATGTTCTGGAAAGGACAGGCTTAAAGAAATGCCACCCCACACCGTCAAACCGGTCATGCTGGAGGATGTTGCAGGCAGCAGAACATTCTCCACGGCGTCTCCAGACTGTCACGTCTGTCACATGTGCTTAGTGTGAACCTGCATTCATCTGTAAGGAGCACAGGGCGTCAGTGGCAAATTTGACAATCTTGGTGTTCCCTGGCAAATGCCAAACGTCCTGCATGGTGTTGGGCTGTAAGCACAACCCACACCTGTGGACGTCGGGCCCTCATACCACCCTCATGGAGTCAGTTTCTGACCTTTTGAGTGGACACATGCACATTTGTGGCCTGTTGGAAGTCATTTTGCAGGGCTCTGGCAGTGTTCCTCCTGCTCCTCCTTGCACAAAGGCGGAGTTAGCGGTCCTGCTGCTGGGTTGTTGCCCTCCTATGGCCTCCTCCACGTCTCCTGATGTACTGGCCTGTCTCCTGGTAGCGCCTCCATGCTCTGGACACTACGCTGACAGCGGTCTGTGGTCACCACCTGCAGAACCACTCCTTTATTGGGGGTGTCTTGCTAATTGCCTATAATTTCCACCTGTTGTCTGTTCCATTTGCACAACAGCATGTGAAATTGATTGTCAATCAGTGTTGCTTCCTGAGTGGACAGTGGGATTTAACAGAAGTGTGATTGAGTTACATTGTGTTGTTTAAGTGTTCCCTTTACTTTTTTGAGCAGTGTATAAACAAATGTTGCTTGTTCTAGCATTATATAACTAAAGGTTAAATTCAGTGCATTCAAACCAAAATAGTTTAAACTTATGCAAAGTGGAAAAGTGTGGATGAATTTGGAGACGAGTGCAGGAGATGGCGTTCCATATTTTATTCAAAACACGTACAAAAAACAAACAATAAAGCTAAGTTTGGCCAATAATGTTCAAGGACGACAGTGATGCACAAAAATAACAAATCTACATGCCTATATAGGCGAAAATCACTCACTGTACTTTACTTAGTACATCACAGGAATGAACAATATCAGAGATTACATTTAAATGTTCTTAGGACAAATATTCACAAGTAACATTATCCCACCAGGGTCTTGGGGGCTTTAGTCTGCCTGGCACACAGTTGACTTTTTGGCCTCTAGAAAGGTCATACTTTGACCTACAGTGAAGTGCCTTATGGTTTTGGATTCAGAAGACCCATGGCTACAACATCGATGAATGAAATCAAACATTCTGGGTCATTGAATTTTATGTTTAATGAAATATTTATCCCAAAAAACTAAAGAACGTATGTAGTTTCTGTTGTTTTTTACATGTAAAAGCATGTTATCTATAATGAAAAAAGCTTTTTATTGTTTATTGTCAAGCCCCCAGGGGCTTGCTGCACAAATTTCTAACTAGATTTCTATATGTTTTGATAAAACCCAGCTAAATCCCAACTCCAAAAATGGTTGTTTTATGCAGGATGATTTCCTACATCATTGTAAATTTGTTATTGTGTTATTTACACTTCCTACTTCCTGTCTGTGATATTTTTTGTCAAATAGAAAGTACATTATCGGCTTTGAGGCGCGATATCTCCGGCTCTGATAAACGCACAGAGATGACCCACCACTCACTATTTGTGTTTAATTCTCCCCTTTCTAATGGTACCAACCTTCAGACTAGCATGTATGGTCCGCAGTATGATACGGAAATCGATAGCTGTGTTTAAATAGATTTAAACCTTCTCAGGATGAATACTAACTAATACACTTATTGTAGCGCCACATGGGAGAGTAAAACTTACATGCCTGCAGGACACCATAACACAATTGACAACCACAATGACACACACACAACCTTGAAAGAAAAGAGACTATATAGCGTTCATGAGTAGATCAAACACAAACCGGTGTGACAGGGTAATTACGTCAGCCGCGGTCGGTGGATCTTAATTGGGGAGGACGGGCTTGTATTACGCTCGGGACCGGAGTGAATGGAATGGTGCGCGAAACAAAAAAACACTGGGTTTGGTGCGTTGCGCACCATTCCATTCACTCCGGTTCCGAGCGTAATACGAGCCCGTCCTCCCCAATTAAGATCCACCGACCGCGGCTGAATTACGTATATCAAACAGGTGTGTGGGCAATTATCTAGAAGACATTAACAATGAATAAATGGAGACATGACTCAAAATTTCCAGAAGGTGGTACCAGAGTCCCAACAATCAGACAGACAGTCAGTATTTAGTCTTGTGTACAACTCATCATCCCCGTATCAAAGGGACAGAGTTGTGACACCAGGTTCTACAGGGCTAGATTTCCTATTTGAGGTTGGTAACATTCCTACAAACCAGAATAGCACTTTGATAACAAACCTGTTGTAGAGTCAGTGTTGAGTCACTCACTGAAAAAACACTGCTCTGTTTATGCAATTCTCTTTGAGCAATCACACTTTGTATTTGTCAAGGGATGTCTGCTACAATTTTCTATATTTCTTTCAAATTCAAAGGCATATATTGATCTCATGGCACAAAAGAACAAAAGAGGCAGTGATTGTTCACCACAATTGTTTCACATATATACCAATTTGAGACATTTACCGCCAAAGTAGATAAAAGTTTGTAAATTGCACAATCCAATTTTACCCTAATGCTGGATTTTTTTTCCACCACAAATCACAGCCATTGAAGTATCAGGCCCAACTCTTTGTTTTCATTGTGATTGTTTTTGAATATTAAAAAAAATACTTTTAAGACTGATGTTAATCAAATTCAAGCAACCTAGTCTGGGATCACACAGACCTCCCCATACACACACACACACACACACACACACACACACACACACACTCACACACAGAGTGGGTGTATGTCAACAAGCACCTCCTCATCAAAGTGGAGTTAGCTGGAATAGGGTGTAGTTGATTTCAGGTGAAGCTTGAGATGGAGATGAATTGCCCCTATAATGGGCCTTGGCACCAGGCGTTCTACTACAGCGACCTTGGGGAAGAAAAGACGCTAGGCAAGAAGGGTAGGTATCATGTACTCTATGCTTGTATGGTGGTATTTGTTTATGTGCATGCATGCATGCAATTGTTTTCTCTCTTTGTGCATACATTATCAAGTGAAATGACTGGTGCAAATAATGTGCAAATATCTGCATCTGAAATGTAGGTGTATGTTTGTGAAAAGGAAAATAATGACGAGCACTGTGCATGGCTTAATTGGTTTAGCATTAATTATATTTCTTTAGTTCTGCTTTTGTTGTCAATCTCGAGTGAAAAGCCCATATAACTAAGATTAAATGGCTTAAATAACAGAGGTGTTAAGAATCCCAATTTTTAATTTACCGATTGATTTAGTGTGGTTGAAGGGCCTTTTAATTTTTATTTTAGTTACAGTAGCTACTTGGTAATGCTGTTTCAGCAGCCCTGAAAGGTTAAATTGTGATAAAACCAATTAAAAACAATGTGGGCCTTAGTCACCAGTACTACTATACAACAATCAATTACCAAACCATGTAGGCCTAATTCATAAGTACTACTATTCAACAATCAATTACCGAATCATGTGAGCCTCAGTCATCAGTACTAATATACAAGAATCGAATACCAAACCATGTGAGCCTCACCCATACGGAAATATGGCCATATACAGTGCCTTGCGAAAATATTCAGCCCCCTTGAACTTTTCGACCTTTAGCCACATTTTAGGCTTCAAACATAAAGATATGAAACTGTAATTGTTTGTGAAGAATCAACAACAAGTGGGACACAATCATAAAGTGGAACAAAATTTATTGGATATTTCAAACTTTTTTAACAAATAAAGAACTGAAAAATTGGGCATGCAAAATTATTCAGCTAAGTTAATACTTTGTAGCGCCACCTTTTGCTTCGAATACAGCTGTAAGTCGCTTGGGGTATGTCTCTATCAGTTTTGCACATCGAGAGACTGAAATTTTTGCCCATTCCTCCTTGCAAAATAGCTCTAGCTCAGTGAAGTTGGATGGAGAGCGTTTGTGAACAGCAGTTTTCAGTTCTTTCCACAGATTCTCGATTGGATTCAGGTCTGGACTTTGACTTGGCCATTCTAACACCTGGATATGTTTATTTGTGAACCTTTCCATTGTAGATTTTGCTTTATGTTTTAAATCATTGTCTTGTTGGAAGACAAATCTCTGTCACAGTCTCAGATCTTTTGCAGACTCCATCAGGTTTTCTTCCAGAATGGTCCTGTATTTGGCTCCATCCATCTTCCAATCCATTTTAGCCATCTTCCCTGTCCCTGCTAAAGAGAAGCAGGCCCAAACCATAATGCTGCCACCACCATGTTTGACAGTGGGGATGGTGTGTTCAGGGCGATGAGCTGTGTTGCTTTTACGCCAAACATAACGTTTTGCATTGTTGCCAAAAGGTTCGATTTTGGTTTCATCTGACCAGAGCACCTTCTTCCACATATTTGGTGTGTCTCCCAGGTGGCTTGTGGCAAACTTGAAACGACACGTTTTATGGATATCTTTCAGAAATGGCTTTCTTCTTGCCACTCTTCCATTAAGGCAAGATTTGTGCAGTATACGACTGATCGTTGTCCTATGGACAGACTCACCCACCTCAGCTGTAGATCTCTGCAGTTCATGCAGAGTGATCATGGGCCTCTTGGCTGCATCTCTGATCAATCTTTTCCTTGTATGAGCTGAAAGTTTAGAGGGATGGCCGGGTCTTGGTAGATTTGCAGTGGTCTGATACTCCTTCCATCTCAATATTATCGCTTGCACAGTGCTCCTTGGGATGGTTAAAGCTTGGGAAATCTTTCTGTATCCAAATCCGGCTTTAAACTTCTCCACAACAGTATCTTGGGCCTGCCTGTTGTGTTCCTTGTTCTTCATGATGCTCTCTGTGCTTTCAACGGACCAATGAGACTATCACAGAGCAAATGCATTTATACGGAGACTTGATTACACACAGGTGGATTCTATATATCATCATTAGTCATTTAGGTCAACATTGGATCATTCAGAGATCCTCAATGAACTTCTGGAGAGAGTTGGCTGCACTGAAAGTAAAGGGGCTGAATAATTTTGCTCACCCACTTCGTCAGTTTTTTATTTGTTATAAAAGTTTGAAATATCCAATAAATTTCGTTCCACTTCATGATTCTGTCTCACTTGTTGTTGCTTCTTCACAAAAAAATTCAGTTTTATATCTTTGTTTGAAGCTTGAAATGTGGCAAAAGGTCGAAATGTTCAAGGGGGCCAAATACTTCTGCAAGGCACTGTATGTATATAACTAATATGTCCTATATCGGCATATATGGTGGAAACATCATTACATATATGTACAAAAATTTGTAAATATACAAAAATTTGCAGTTTTTAGATATGTGACATATTGTATATTTCCTCATTTTGTATTTAAAATTTTGTAATCAAAATACGTATATGGTAATATATTTTCAAATACATCTAAAGATTTTTCATATAAATGTCCATACAGTCGTATGCAAAAGTATGCAATTTCCATTATTTTCACTTATAAATAATTGGTTTATTTCATTTTGATCTATCAAATAACTGAAGGACACAGTCATATTTTGGTAGTGAAATTAGGTTTATTGGATTAACAGAAAATTGGCAATATGCATCAAAACAAAATTAGACAGGTGCATAAATTTGTGCACCCCAACATAAATATCACATTAATATTTAGTGAGCCTCCTGTAGCAAAAATAACAGCCTCTAGATGCTTCCTATAGCCTGTAATGAGTGTCTGGATTCAGGATAAAGGTATTTTGGACCATTCCTCCTTGCAAAACATCTCCAGTTCAGTTAGGTTTGATGGTTGCCGAGCATGGACAGCCCGCTTTAAATCACCCCACAGATTTCCAATGATATTCAGGCCTCGGGACTGGGATGGCAAGGAGCGGACTGGCCCTGAACGGCTGGTCTATTCTTGAATTTGATGGCCGGTCGGCTAGTTACAGTCCTGCAGCAGCCTACATTTTTTTTTATATATGACTGAATATGGCCATTTTTTGATTTCTGTATTTAAATATTAACATATATGGTAATATATTTGCAAATATATGTTAGGATTTTTCATATGTATGGCCACATATGGGCATATATTAGATTTCTGTATGAGCAGTCATCTGTACTACTATACAACCATCAAATACTAAACCATGTGAACATAAGACATCAGTACATCTGTATGACAATCAATAATCATCCCTGGCTAGGCTGAATGAGTTTTGTCTCAGTATGTACTTTATGAAATATTTTCAGTTCAGGTCCATTGAGAGGAATGTGCTCTGTTCACTTGTTTTTTAAATGTTACATCTATTCTGAACATCAAATCTGAACTTTACAACCTTAGAAGTACCCAACTTAAATTTTCCATTGTCAATCACAACATAATTGAAACCTGCGAGAAGTTTTGTCAAGGTGTATTAGAGACACAAGACACACTTTATGTATTATATCTAATTTAACTGAAATGGGGGCATACATCTGTGTTACCGAAATGATTTTTTTCACTGCAATCTATCCGTCACTGACATAGACACAGGAGATGGAGGAAATTAAGGGATAAAGATCACAACCTAATGCTGTGCGACTAAACTCTCTACAAGCTGTCAATGGGAATATCCCATAATGAGATTGCTTTCAAAGCATTTTCTCAGTTTCCTAAGGGCGGATTGTCAGTCAAGCAAACGCTAAGCTGTAGTTGATGACAAAGGTGGATGATAACTTTGCGAATCATAAATAGGGATGATGATTACTTTCGATCGGAAATAGGAAAGACTCCCTGCTGACAACTAACACATGCAGTTTCCTGTTTTACCTTTTATATATCTGAAGTTTCCTAAAGCCCAAATATATATTCTCTACAGACATCATTGATTGTAGCATTGAATGTCAACAATGTTTGCACATAGGCCTAGCAAGCCGTAAATGATAGAATAGTATAGCGCTACTCTTAAGAAAAATACAGAAATGTACGTATTCATTCATTTCTTTTATTTTGTTATATGAACTCTACAAAGCAATCATGAAATAATTTACATAGATTTTTTAAACATTGATTAAGAAAACAGCTACACACATACTGTACAAATGCTTTAGGGATTGGGCTCAACAGATGATGGAGGTAGAGATATTTACTTCTTCATCCTCGGTCCAACTCGGTACTAGCAAAATGAATAATAAAGTGGCCGGTGAGTGAAGTTAATTAGCTAAGCTAGGAAGAGTTATTAGGTGGCGAGATAACATTTGATTAAACCAAACCTCTTCCTGAAATTTCTGCTACATTTCGGATTAGTTAGGCAAGAATGTGAAGAAGCGAACAACAAATCAAAAGTTTTATTTCATTAAAAAAGATAATCATAGTATTCAACATATTAACTATTACTCTGCGCCATGTGTGGAATTCAACTCACATGCTGGGCTTGAAATCAGTATAATGCAGCACTTCTGTGAGCTGCTGTGCAACTGCGCAGTTACTTCACCGAAATGGACAACATAGATAGACATCTGTATTCATCATCAATGTCCTGCCCAGCCGTCAGTTACCGACTTATCGGCATCTTTAATTTAATCAGTTTTCTCACTCTGTTAAGACTGTTTGCAACCATATACAGAGATATAAATGGTACACATCTGGATGTTAGTTGTCTGATAGTGTACAGGACTGAAAAAAGTGTAGGAACCACCGGCCTAAAGCAATATTGTAGCCACATTTGCAATGTTAGCTGTTCAGAAGTAGCACATATGAACATCTTATAACATAACAGGCCCTATTTTAACTATCTGAAATGCATGTATCAAACCAAAATGCATGTGACTTTGTGGGCGGAGCTCACAAATCTTAAATGGGTAGGTCTGAATTAGCTACATTAGTCATAGGTGTGGTTTAGTCATAACGTGCAATCAACCAATCAGAGCGTCATCTCACATTCCCTTTAAGAGCAGGCGTGCTTGTTCCATGGCGAATTGCTATTATAACGATGGATTGCTATTGATTTTTGCAAGTGCGGCTTGCCGGGTCCTTTGATCTGGCCCATCTAGAGCGTCAAACGCGATTATCTCACGAACCGTACTAGCTAGCAACTAAGGTTAGCTGTTGCTAGGGCTGGTACCGTTGGAAAGAGGAGATTCAGACTGCAAATAATGAGTGGTGGATCATCTCTGTGGGTTCATCAGAGCCGGAGATATGGTTTTAAAACTTGGAAATGTAATCACATGCACTTGTTTTGGTTGTGAGTTTATGTAGAAATGTGTGTTCTGCCACTAGTGTTTGTGTGTGTGTGTTTTTGTTGGGGGTAATTTAACAACATTTCCTACATCAAATTTTTTTCACGCATACTTTAGCTATGGTATGCGACCCTTCCCTTGGTTTAATAATCTCAATGTGGCCTTAAAATAATAGCTAAAATAATTGCCCACCCCTGCTATAGACAATGCAAAAGCTCTAAGAAATAAGTTCTCTCCCGTTCTGCTGCAGCACATGCATTTAAACATCACATCTCCTTAAGTCCTCTAATATTCCCTCATTTATGCCATCAACACATCCACGATTCATGGAAATGTTGTGTAAAACACAACAAGCCACAAAGATGGCTGCAACTTTATAAGGACTGTACTGTAAAATGCCTTCAAAAACCTGAAGCGCATTTTCAGTATGTCGAATGTTTGTTCAGTTACACTGCGTGGATTTCCCTCGTGGTAATAATTTTCCTTGTAATTATGTTTGGTTTGCAAAAATGGGAACTGCTCTGTCTGTGTAGATGAGAGAAGCAAAGTGTATGCGCGTTGTGCACATGCTACATTATGGCCAAGCATGCGCCCTTAAAATAGCATCTGAATAATACGCCACTGACTTTAGACTAGGTTCATCCTGGTCTGTGGCAGAATTGTTTTCTGAAACTTAGTGTTGTAGTACTCGAGACCGGTCTTGGTCTCAAGACCGTTCTCGAGACCACTTTTTGATGGTCTCTGTCTCTTCTTGGACTCAACCCCATTTGTACTCGGTCTTGTCTCAGTCTCGGACATTGAGGACTCTGGACTTTTTTTCAAGACCAGTCAAGACCATAACTGTGGAAATATTGCTAAATTGCCAGTATATTGTCTATTTTTCTGTTAACATCCTTGCTTTTATTGGATGTAAAACGTACTGATTCAAATCCAAGCAATAACGTGACTGGTCATTGCTAATTATGTATTTTTGTTACCGCTGTCACCCATCCCCACCCCCTTTCACTCGCACTCCCAAGAAAGTGAGTTGTATTTCTCTGGGAGCGAGAGAAGATGTCTGCAAAATCTTCAGTAATACAATTTGGCTACAAAAATCAAAAATAATATATTTGTTAAACAACATCCAGAAGAAAGCATACAGCTTCTTGTAAATACTGCAGTGCTTCGATTTCAGAGATGGTGGGGACTACTTCAAACTTTTATTGTCACTTAGAAAGGAAACCCAAAGAAAGGTAAGAGTGATGTTTAGCAAAGCTGGCTAGCTAACGTTAGCAACCTGCCTCGGATGGGGATTGAAATCCGGTTCCATTCGAGAACTGGTTCTAACAGAGCCATATATAAAGATGGCTTTATATATGGCTCTGGGTTCTAAGTTTTATGAACCATCGATATTGTATGCCCTTGACGTTAACGAGTCCTCTTATCGATGCTCCGGCTCCAAAGCGAATTTTTGTCCCACCATAGTCTTATTTGATCAACGAGTAATGTAGTCAAACTGCTGCGCTTGTGTAGCAAATGTTAAGTTACATTGACCTTAGCTAATGTAAGCTGCATACAGCTCCCGAAATTAAAGCTACGCGCTGATGTGATGTTTCCTCGTTTGGTTGAGAGAGTTAACCTAGAGAAATGAGCAGAGAGTGGAGACTGAGTAATGCGCCTCAACTTATATGAGAAATTACTAAATTAAATAGGTTATTGTATGGCACATGGCACGTTACTTTCAGAGAGCTAATTTTTAAGTTCCAAATTACAGTTGCAGATCAAATATATAACTTTTTACCCACACACACTTTCTGGCTCATACAATATCAATCATTTAACTTCCTTGTTTACCTATTTGAAAAATGTGATGGCCAAAATACCTTTGATATATATTGTTTACTTTTTGATGAATCTTCTACCAATTAAATCAATTTTGTACTTTTATAAATCACATGCAGTTAGCCCACTGACTTTCTGACCTCTTTGTATTAGGCATCTTTTGTTGCTTTGATTACACAGAAGCTATAAAAGACTCTTACTTACAATAGTTGTTCCTAAACATCAACATTTCACGTATAATTACTGTATTCATTACAATACACAGCTTTTCTGCATTTTAAATATTGAATGTTTGGCCTTTTTTTACACATTTAGCTATGTGGTTTTGAAAAAAAAAAGAATTGTTGTTGGTTTAAAAACAACATAACTTTATGTATTGTTGATAAAAGGCGGAGAAAAGTGAAGACTTTAGTGAGGAACAATGAATAATTGTTTTACATTCTGTACTAAATGATGGAAGTCATCCAGGAGTATTCAATAAAGACGGTTAAGTTTATTACAGCTTTCAGTATTTAATATCTGTGTTTTTATGGGAATGTGGATCTTTAAGATCAATTTGAGAAGCTCTTTTGATCATGTTTCACAGTTTATTGTGTCATGTAGTGTGGGGCGCGGGTCTTGGTCTTGACTCGGTCTTGCATTCCCTCGGTCTTGGTCTCGGCTTGGTCTCGGCCCCTAAAAGTCTTGATCTTGTCTCGGTCTCGATACACTGTGGTCTTGGTCTTGTCTTGGTCTCGGGTTAGGTGGTCTTGTCTACAACACTGCTGAAACTGCAAAATAGCACCAGGGAATGTTTGCGCCAGAACATGCCTCCTCTTTTCCCTGAACTGCCCCCAGAAGCGCAAGTTCATTCCTTAAATTTCGGGTGATAAGGAATGATACATGAGGAATGATACATGAGTAGCTGTACAAAGTCAATTGGGCTGGGTGCAAGATAGGACCCTACAGGTTTTTTGTGTTTTAGAAGCCAATAATTGTAGTGAAGCTATTTAATAAGATGCGATCTCAGATGGATCTGCAATGCAGATCCATACAGTATACAGTATACAGTTTAGTGTACGTTGTGCATGAGTAATGAGGGAAACTGGAGAGAGGAAGCCTGGCATTAAGTATTGCTTGTTATGTATTGTTTCCTCTGATTATTTTCAATCTTATTTATTCAAACCGAGAGACGAGAGAAAGCTAGCATTTGCTATTTATTATTAGTATTTACTAAATAACAGTATTATTTTTCTCATATAGCATTTTGTTCAGTCTTTTTTAAAATAATCAGCCATTGTTTAACAATAATAAAAATCCCTAAAGCCATAATAATTTCCCACAGAGGTTACCGAATGGATTATCTGGTTTGTTTTTAAGGAAAAAATTTTGTTTGTGACATTAGGTTAATTCCACTGTGTAAATATTATGTGAGATTCTAAAGTGACTTGACAATGAATCTACTTTTACAAAAGCAGGACAATGCTACTAGATGTAACTAGGTTCTGCCTCCATGGTGTATTTGTTGACTTATCCTTTGATATTACCTAATTTTGCACACATTGTAATGGTATTATTTGAGTATTTTGTGCATGAATGTAATTGCGATTGACAATCAGTTTTCAATCGGGTTACCTGGTAAAAAAATATAAACTCTCAACCCTTCCATCTGCCAATTTCACCCATCAGAAATATTGTCAAGAAATTAAAGTTAAATGGAACAGTTGAAGCCAAACAAAATCTAGAATTCCAAGAAAATGTTCACACAAACTTCACTTCTGCATAACAGAACCCACATGTTACTGCAAGGATCATCAAAACAGTTTAGCTACACTGTAGTAGTTCTTCACAGGTCCACAGTACAGGGTACCTTGCACAACAAGGATCTGGATGGGAGTTTTAAGTAGGAACTTGGAAGCCTTTTCTAAAACCTCAAACTCAGTGTCTAAGGTAAGCAAAAGAAAATCTTGACAAGCCAGAATTATTTTGGAACAATTTTCTTTAGAAGGATGAAAGGAAAATATTACTGTTTGACCACAACCATTTGGAGAAAAGAAGTTAAAGCATTTCAAGATTTGAAAACATACTGTATGCCAATTGCTAAGCATGTGGGTGGCTTCATTATGCTTTGTGGTTGTGTGGCAGACTATGGAACTGATAATATTATGAGGGTGGAATAAAGAATCGTTTCAATTAAATATCAACAAATCATGAACTGATTGAATTGTTAGTCAGGACACTGAAGCTGAACAGGTTGAGTATTTCTGTAAGACAATGATGCAAAAACAAGCCTCAAAATCATCAGTCAAATATTTACAAATAAAGTGAAGGATAAATGTTTTGGAATTATTATATACATTTTTTTTAGATCTGTGGGAAGATCTCAAACATGCAGTACTTGCAAGGAGACTCAAAAAATGTTCTTTGCTGGAAAGGGTCAGCAAACAAACGTGGTGGAAAGAAATCAAAAATTTATAGTAGAAAGACTACTCCTACTGTAGCTGGCTACAGACAACATTCTGACAGAGGAGGTGTTACCAAGTACTAAATTACACATGCCCTATTCACATTGGTTTAATTAAACAAATTGTTTGATGTACATTAGAGGTGAAATCAACTTCCTTCTGTTCACAGGAAGATTAATTGAATTCATTCAGGGGTGCCCATATTTTAGCATACAACTATATATAAATATAATGTATTCACTCTCCGTGCTTCCATAAAAATTAGACCGATTTGTTACTCTTCAAGTTAATGAGGTCCATCCAAATGTTACAGAGCAAACAAAAGCTGTTATTATGATAGGCGTTATCATGTTATGTGTTCCTGCTGAAGTTGTATGAACTCCTTTCCATTTGACCATCGGCCAATGGGAAAGCGGGGGTTGAGGAAACACCAGAGAAAATTAAACTGATCTACTGATTATGACTGCCCCAGCAACCATGATCAAATTCATTAAATTAAAAGTTTAAATTACACGCCCGATGCTATGCTGGGTATTTTAGGGTACTATTTATCTTAAGTGTGCTCATTCTTCAAAGATAGCAATTTCTGGAAATAGTTTCTTGCGTTTTTGCTGGATATTCAATTTTCCTCAAGTTAACTTCAAGACAGAATGATTAAACGGATTCTGTTGTTATTGATTTGCTGAAACATATACGGAATTAAAATCCTGCTAGTTCTTAGCAAATGCTAACTGTGCCAAGCCATATTCATTAGTATCCCAAGTTCTTAATTTCCATCCTGTCCATATTGTCCATTTAACTTGGCAAGTGGCTCTTTAATTGATATTTCCCAGCCTGGTCATGAACTGAAATGCACTTTCCAAACATATTCTCCATTGAGACACTTTAGGAGTTGATTTGTATCCAACTTGTATATTCCGAGCAAACTACAGCAGCCAATATTTACCCCAATCAGGCAAATCCTTACGCTTGCTAAACACATCAACTTTGAGGACAAAATCAAGAATCTGAAAATGTGCAAGCGTAAAGATTTTAGTGAATTTGACAAGTGCCAAATTGTGATGGCTAGATGACTGGGTCAGAGCAACTCCAAACGTGCAGCTCTAGTGGGATGTTCCTGGTCTGCAGTGGTCAGTACCTAAATCAAAAGTGGTCCAAGAAAGGAAAAGTGGTGAACCAGCAGGGTAATGGATGGCCAAGCCTCATTACATGTGGGGAGCAAAGGCTGGCCTGTTTTCCGATTCAACAGATCAGCTATTGTAGCTAAAATTGCTGAATAATGTCATTCTGTTTCTGATTGAAAGGTGTCAGAACATACTACGTTTGTTGTGTATGGTGCTGCTGTTTTGACAGCAAAAGGGGGACCTAGATAATATTAGGCAGGTGGCAATAATGTTATGGCTGATCGGTGTGTATTATCTTGCTGGTGTTGTGTGGGAATTACACCCACACCCCTGGCGCAGCAAGAACAGTGCTATACCAACTGGACAAACAGGACATCTTACAGTGAATTAGGGCTCAAAAACATCTAAAAGCTCCATCGTTATGTATTTATGGGTAAGTAGCTAACAATACTTTGAAAATAAGTAAATAAAAACCCAGTGTTTTTTTGTTTTGCACACTGGGTTTTGTGCGTTGCGCACCATTCCATCCACTCCGGTCCCGAGAGTAATACGAGTCCGTCCTCCCCAATTAAGATCCACGGCTGGTTAAAATACTGATTAAACCTTTTTCCTCCTTCAATAGTGTTGTGTTTATGAATAAACATGTTTTATTGACCATTGATGTATTTTATGCATTTTATAATTATTTAAATTATTTCTCCTGTGAACAATGTTGTTCGATGTAACTAGCATCAATGTACGTATTTGTCACACACATCCAACAAAACCAAGTAAGCCGGGGCATATACAGACATCCACAGTGGCCCAGGCAAGGATGTATAATCAGTACCTTCATACTAAAATAATCCATTTGAGCTCCATTGCCTTGAGCTATATCTCCTGCAGGGAACATCACAGGGCAAGCGCCAGCACTCAAAGGAGATCTGCTGCAAGGCATGCAGTCAGAGATAACGGTGCAAAGCACAGGGATACAGTCTAGTCTAAATCTCTGGGCTCTGTTACATAGAGAAGCCACATCCTCACCCCTCTGTGTGTAGGTAAGCGGACCTTGACCTGGTGAAATGAGACAAATGTGAAGTGTGTAGTATAGGTGGCCCTGAATAACTTTTCTAAACAGAATGGAACTGTAATGTGTTTGGAGAAAAAAAAGCATTTCCCCTGGAGACTCGTAATAACGTCTTGGCAAACAGAAAATACCTGTCTAATGTCAACTTTTGGTTTCGAATATAGTAAAGAAACAGCAAATTACAGATGAAAAAATAGAATTATATAAAATACAGGATAAACAAAAACACATACAACACAATGTTATTTATAATAGAGTTGTCTTATATTTGTAACAGGCAAATACATTGGCAAGCAGCTCAACAAAATTATCAATATTAAGGTGGAAAGGCAGAGCTTCATTGTGTGTGTGGCACAAATGGCAAACATAAGGGGGCTACAAGGCATCTGTTACCTAATCAATTGATATGCCGGTAATCACAAGCAAAAAACTAGCTAACCTAATGTAAAATAAATGCTTTTCTTTTCTCATTTGATCACCAGACATATGTAAAAACAAGAACATTATACAATTACTTTGTGAAAATTTGACCTTGACGAATGTGTTTAGTAAAGCAGCATGACAAAATTGAAAGGCTTAAAGTTAGTAGTGTAGTTCTACAAACAGTAACAATGACAGCAACAGCATCATGACAGAGACAAGTGGGATGAAAGGAAGAGAAGACATTGACGATCTAGGTCAGACAACAGTTAGCAACAAAGCTGTGGAACTGCAGGTACATACAGTATTTCCAATCCTTAAGGAACATTAAACTCAAATAATTGGCAAATGGTATTTTAAAGCATAATTCCCTGCCTGTATGTTTGACATGGGAAATCTGGAAGGAATAGTGACGCTTTACGGATGGGTAGGGGTGCTCTGGCAATTCCTTGCTCCCGTTGGAGTGAAGGTTAAGCTCTGCCCCGTAGTGGATCTTTTTTCACAGTTTTCCCATGAAAATCAAATCCACAACCCTGACGTGATAAACATACCAATGAAATACTAATGAAAACATTCTAAAAAATAATTTAAATATGTTAATAGACAATCTCCTTGAGTTCTGTTTCAGAACAATAATGGCCTACAGGATAGAATTACAACAATATTTAATAAATCCCAGCCATGCCCACAGAATAGCATTAAACAGTAGTTCTTCCAAACAGATGATTGATTGGCTCAGTGGGTTCAGGTTCCAAGACCTGCCCTGGTAGATGTGAATGTAGAGCCTTACTGAACTGTATTGAGAAATAAGGTGTTAGATGATTTGTTGTGTTTGATTAACAACACCTATCAGTACTTGTACAGTAGGGTAGCTGTAGGGCATGCTTCTAATGAAAATTTAGTGATGGTTTGAGGGCTTTAACTTTGACCTGTCCACATTTCTGATAGCCCCATCCAACTTATTTCTGACCAGTAGGCCACTGTTACAATGCTGTCTGTCTGTTGCCGTAGCAAGTTGCAGTCTACAAATTGCACTGGTAAAAACGATCAGTGTCTGTGTGATGATGTCATCCTTTTAGTTATTGTTTTATTTAGCCAGAGAAGCTAAAACATGCTCTGGTCAGCTGTCACTGCAGACTTGTTTGTCTGTCTTGCTGGTTTGATATGTTGCCTAAGCCTAGCACTAAACAGATGCAGACCAGTAGACCTTCACATGCTAAAACAAGTGACATAATATGACTAGACTGTCTGTTGGTTCCTGCTTATGTTAGATATATATTACTGTTACAACAGCAGCTCAGAGACTCAAAGAAGAAAGCAGATTTGCGGACGTGGCACATACACAGACTTATCCATATAAAAAAATGAATTAGAGACACTCTGGAACCCCAGCCTTTGGTATTTACTGGGTGCAAAATAGAGACAGAGTAAAAGCAGAATAGAGGCAGAGTAAAAGCAGGATAGAGGCAGAGTAAAAGGA
>JACXGM010002006.1:23574-41857 GCA_016801145.1 Umbra pygmaea | reverse complement strand
TTAGTTACGCAACGAATACATAAAAAGTAACATAAATTACAGATTGGTTATATACATACATTGGGGGTGTTTTCTTAATCACAGCAAGTAATTGGTTAATACCAATGAATTGTACCAATGTTTTGGACTGTACACTCCAAATGATATTCCTGTGATACTGGTCCGTATACGTAGTAAAAACCAAGGTTTCCTGTGGTACTGATGTGTGGACTCACTAAGAACCAAGGTTTCCTGTGATACTGGTCCGTATACTTAGTAAAAACCAAGGTTTCCTGTGGTACTGATGTGTGGACTCAGTAAGAACCAAGGTTTCCTGTGATACTGGTCTGTATACTTAGTAAAAACCAAGGTTTCCTGTGGTACTGATGTGTGGACTCAGTAAGAACCAAGGTTTCCTGTGATACTTAGTAAAAACCAAGGTTTCCTGTGGTAGTGATGTGTGGACTCAGTAAATCGAAGGTTTACTTCGTTAATGGCTTGTAGTCTCAGTATGAACGAATAATTGTTGTGGTACTAGTGTGTAGACTCAGTAAGAACCAAGGTTTCCTGTGTTACTGATCTGTATTCTGTACTTAGTAAGAACCAAGATTTCCTGTGGTACTTCTCTGTAGACTCAGCAAGAACAAACCTTTCCTGTGGTACTGGTCTGTAGAATCAGTAAGAACAAAGGTTTTTCTGTGGTACTGGTCTGTCGAGTGAGTAAGAACCAAGGTTTTCTGTAGAATATACTGTACTGTACCATCAGCCAAAGAAAGAACCACACTGACAGATGGTGTTTGTGTCTGTTTTAGTGTGTCTGTAAAGATTATACATTTGTGCTCTCCATTACTGCAACCTGTGGTTAATGTGGTGATACTGTATATTATCTGTGTTTGCTTGTGTTTACAGTCGGCTGGATGATGTGTGAATTTTTTTATTTGAATGACATGATGTATGTTGGCAGGCTGTTTGTGTCTGTGTGTGGCTGATAATTCCTTCAAAGATGGGAGGTCAGAATATTATGTGGCATAGCAGCTCCATAACCTCACATTACTACTATTCTCTCAGCAGTCAGGCTACGGTCAAGCACGTTGGTGGTAGGGTGATTGTGTAGGTGATGGTTGCTGCATGAAGACCTGGAAGACGTTATTGAAACCAAAATTTCTACTCTAAATTCTGATGATTCACCTATGAGCTGAATCAGCGCAGTAATACAGTAATCCAAAGCAATGGTATATCCAACTTACTGAAAAGCTATACTGAATGGTCAGACCTTAACCTAATTGAGATGTTGTTGCAGAATTTAACACAAAGCATTTAGGCTCAAAAACCAACAAAGGCTGCTGAGTTAAAATGGTTAAATGGACGAGTGGGCCAGACTTCTTCCACTGTGTTGTGGGAGACTGCTCAACAAATAAAAGAAGCACTTAGTTAAAGTTATGGCCCACAAGCAGTTGTTTAATGAAAGGGTCAATGTTTTCATACAGATTTTTTATATTATTTTTGATATGGTTAGAGGACTGAAAATTCTACTTCACTGCCTTGCAGCACAGCTACTTCACCGGTGACCAGGGTTCATATGCTGGCCGTAGCATTCCAGCTATGGCTAAGTGCTCTGCTAGGTGTGACACAAATGGGTACAGTGCTGCATGGAGTAGAGACGGGTAACGATTCGTACACCATTACCATGTCACATAGCTCTTAAGCAACTACTTGTACACAATGCGTAATTGGGTGCCTCAAAATTAAATCCTGTTTGCTTAGTTGGCAAATGTTTAAACGTCCCACATACAGTATCTAATTAAGAAGTTAGACTTCCGTACTAAGCAAGCATTTTGGTAAGAATCAGATGCTTCGTGACACGTGATTGGGTGAAGCATGTCATCAACCTTTGACATTCCCGCATCTGCAAAGTTTTGCAGATCAGAAAAGGTTTAAAGAGCATTTGGAAATTAAAAATAGTATATATATATATTTATATTTGGAAGGGTAGAAATATGGTTAATGTCCTTAGAAAATACAAATCATTCTTTGTAATTTTGCCTTTTTTTAGTAAACAAATGTTTCAGACATCAAAAAATCTAGGTTGAGTAAGACCTGAACAGTACTATTACAGTATGTACTCAGCTTTATTCTGTATGTGTGTTTGTGTAAGTGAGTTTGTGTGCTAAAAAACTTAACTGCTGACTCTACTGCAGCCTGTTAATGTGAATCTGGGTGTTTCCTCAACTGCTTCCTAAAGACAACAATCATCTTTTTTTTGTTTTGCTGATGTTCAAGGAGATGCTGTGGTCAAATGTCACTTTTCCCACCACCTCTCTATAGGGTAACTTCTCACTGTTGTGTAACAGACCTACTCTATTTGATGAGTTTTCATTTTGCTTGCTATATCATTGTTCAACCACCAGTGTTTGTGCTTACATGTTCTACACTGCAAAAGATGACACTACAAAAATAAGTAAACATAATATGAATACAAGGTTTTTCTTGCTTGTAATAGGTAAAATAATCTGGCAATGGAACAAGACAAATAACACAGATTTTCAGGGCATATTTACTAAAAACAAATCTTATTATCTATTCAAATTTAGCTTGTTAAGTAAATATGTCTTATTTTAAGTATGGTTACATCTTTTGACCTGAATACAAGATAAATAAAAATTTTTTTCCAATGGAACAAGATTATTAAAAAAGGCTCTGGGTCAAGATACGTACACTTTCCTGTCCCTTTTAAAAAAGACAAGCTAAATACCCTTTGCATCTATTTTTTATATATCCTTCTGCTGGAGACCCTTTCTGACCCTATATAATATTGTAGGGTTTCTCTTCACACACTGAGTTCTCACATTGAGAGGTTGATGAGAGAAGTCACTGAAAACAGAATTTGACCAAGGATAACTTGACTTTGTACAAATATGCAAGCCTAAGAATGTAATGGAAACTATCCCACTCTGCAATTTACCAACCCATGGAATGAAGGCAATTGAAGGCAGTTCTGTTCAGTCTCACAGCCAGGTCGTACAGTAGACTGCACTGTTTCTGTCCATCTCACTCCCTGGCTCTACCACTCTTTGCCTCAATCTTTACTTTCTTTTTCTCTCTCATTCTTTTTTGACAGTGAATTATGATCTGACATAACACCTCAGGTAACTGGCTAAAGTTGCCTGGTTTACAAGTTGGCTCCTGTCACAAATGACAAGAACTCTGTACAATGCCCATGGTATTTGTCCTAGCAGAGCTGTATAAACACATTAGAGTGTTTCACATCATTAGATTTCCAGTTTATTTCCTCAACTTGTTTGCTATACGGAATCTCTTATCAGGCCACAATCTAAACCTTTAATCATTTATGACCTTTTGAAGAACTGGGGAACTACAAGATAACTGATCATTCCCCGTCCAATCCCAGACTGTAAGGTGAAGGCTTAGGTATGTTTTCCCCATATAGAATTGGTCACTGCCATACTGTGACAAGTAATGTAAAGCAATTACTACATCAGACGTGACCAGTGTTTTTGTTGCCCTTGGCTTTTTTACACAGTGGTCGTCTGTGTATTTGCTGACTGTGTGTTTTTTCTGTTTGTGACACCTGAGAGGATTTCCCTTGTGTCTTATCAACTGCCATCTTAGCCTGCCTCAGTCTCACATTGGTGCGATGGGTGTCATGGAGACCGATAGACAGCTCCTGTTTATCCATGTAGTTGTAGTAATGACTAAGGCATCCTGTTTTCTGGGTTGATGGGATTTCTCTACTGCATGATGATATCCTGTTATAACCTTGTGTGGATTTCCTAATCACCATGTATCAGTAGCTGAACAAGGAAATTACATACCTTTGTTGACTGCTCCTTTGTGTCTGTCTTGACACATTCTTGGTATCATTTCCTGTTCTGTCTATCACTTCCTGCCACACATTGTCCTCCCAAGTAATGTAATGTCAAATAATTATTCTCTAGATTTTTACTAAATTTTTTGTCTCTATCTCACTTACTGTAACCACAATGCAGAGATAAAAGCATCTTCAGGAGTCACTTATATATGCATTATTATTTAGTACATAACAATCTAGAGTAATCCATAGCTTCAGTAGAAGGATTAGCACCAGTGGAAGGATTGGTGCAAAGCATCAGTTGATAGATTTAATGTTGAGGGTTAATTTTTATGTAGGGCATTCATTCTCCTCACCCTGTCACATTCTCATGCGTTCTAGCAGAAACAGATCCCATGTAGGAAGACACTCGCTTGCAACACACTCAAAGCGGATCAGGCAGCTATGCTGTGAGAGCTTGTTGAAAGAAAAGGTCAAACTCAATTCCACTTGTTATTCCTCATTTACCTTCTGCCTTTTTCAATGCCATTTTCTCTCTCTCTCTCTCTCTCTCTCTCGCTCTCGCTCTCTCTCGCTCTCTCTCGCTCTCTCTCGCTCTCTCTCGCTCTCTCTCGCTCTCTCTCGCTCTCTCTCTCTCGCTCTCTCTCGCTCTCTCTCTCTCGCTCTCTCTCTCTCTCGCTCTCTCTCTGTCTCTCTCTCTCTCTCTCGATGTTGCTGATGCCAGTGGAAAATAAGAAAGATTAAAGGAATAATAATTAACAGGTAAACAAGAATCAGCAGGTCTCTGTAAGGTTAAACACAGAAAGGGTTAAACAGGATTTCAAGTTATTTATTAGCTAATTACAATGTGTAAATAGTTTAACTGTACATTAAAGGACAACTCCGGCGCAAAATGAACCTAGGGGTTAATAACACATTGGTACTGAGTCGACCATTCTCTGTGATATGTTTTCATGCTTATCGAATGTGCCCAGTTTTTGTGCGAACTGATAATTACCTTGTAAAGCTACTTGTGTGGGCATTGATGAAGTAAAAATAAATTGCTATTATATACCACGAACAAGGCTCAAAATATCACCACACTTCCACAGTAGCACAATGACAGTCCCTACATGATAACCGAAGCATTGAGAACTTTGTAAGTGTACAGACAGTTTATTAGAAATATAGTTTAAAAGACATTACCGTTCGTGTATACAAGGCAGTCGCCATCTTCGGAAACAGACATGATTAGTCAAACCACAAACTCTGTGCTACGTGAGCTGAACTGTGACTTGGAATCTTCCATGGCAAGAGGTTTTTCGGTCATTCATACAGATCAATGAGCAAGACTTACAGCTGGCAATGCGAACTAAAATCGAACACAATTTGCTAAAAGTTCAGCTCACGTAGAACAGAGTTTGTGGTTTGACTGATCAATATGCCAAAATGCCTCACCGTCTCCATCAAAGCCCCCTTCACCTCAAACATTGGCACTGGTGCTTGACCAGGAGGCTTAATTCCACCGCTCCACCAGCTCTCCAACCCTCCCCAGTGCCTCCTTCAAAGCCTCCAGAGGCCATTACACCTATCTGGAGAGCACCAGTGGCACCAAGGGAGGAAAAGACCCCAGTTTTTTTGGGGGGTAAACAGGACTGGGGCTGGTCAGCTGGAGTGGCCAGGAGAACGGAGATTCCACCCAAGGGGCAAGGATTGGACACAACGGTCCCCAACTGGCTCCAGCGGCAGAGGGAGGGGCCAATTCTGGGGTGGTCAGTGGTGGCTCCTCTAGTCCCACTGCCAGTCAAAGTCCCCAGGGGCCGGAAGCGGGGCTTACCACCACCAATGCAGAGGCTTTCAAGTTGGAAGTTGGAGTTCAATTGCAACCTACAGTGTGATGATGGTGACCAACTGCAGGGCAGATCTTCTAGCTGTGAGGGTGAAGGTTACAAAAGGAGTTTTAGATTTGAACAGTTATCAAAGTTAAAAAAATACATTTCATTAGCCTAGCTCATTTCAGTCCCTTGTCTTCCATTGGAAAATTGTCAAATCCTGTTTTTCCCTGATTCGCTAGCCACATCCACTTTTGTGGATAATGTTTCTGCTTAACGTTTACATTTGGCTTAAACATGTCATAAAGTGTAAAGGTAAAAATTATTTTAGGGGGGTCCACGTGGCGTAGTGGGCTAAGTCGCTGCATTGCAGGAAAGTCTACATCATTATAGTCTGTGGTTTGAGCCTGACTGTGTGTTCCTTGACTTTCACTGGACCTCCTGTTTGAGGCAGCGCAAATTGACATGGCGTTGCCCGGGATTTGGGTTAGATAAATCAGATTACTTATCCTGCCACGTCGCTCTCCAGTGAATCCTTGTGTCCAGTTCGGGCGCCTGTTACTTCAATCGTGGAAGTATAGTCAGAGAACGTTTTCATTCCGTGCATGACCTGACTAAATGCTTCAGTGTTGGATGAGCAGTACAAAAAGAACTGGCGTCTGGGTGACGTGTGGTTGGATGAACCATGTCTGCGCCCCTTGCCATCCCACAGATCTGGCCAAGCAGTTGCGGAGCTGCTGACAAGGTAGGGTTAGTGGAAATTGTGAAGGGAGGAAAATGGGGAAAATAAAAATGTATACTTTTTTATGTATTTGATGCTTTAAATTAGTAATTTTAGACCTCAAGTGTAATTTGGAATGCATAGCTAACACTTATTGGGTCAAACAATGTTTCAAATTGTGTTACAACTCTTAAAAGTTATTATTTGAATATTTTCCCACATATATAATACAGTAGATTAATTTGAAAGACAGCCAATTTTTGCACCTAATGTATGAAAAACATTATTAAAAAGCTGCAACAGTTAACTTGTTTTTTTAAGCTGGGATGACTCTGAATTAAAAGGGTTCTATTTAGAACCATACTGGTTTTCCAAAGAATACTTCTGGACTTCAAAACAACAATCTAAGAACCCTTTCTTTCATGAATGATTTTTTGAATACAGAAGGTTATACATGGAACAATTTGCCTACTGTAGCAAAGAACCCTTGACTTTCAAAAAGGGTTCTTCAGATGAAAACAGTTCTTAGTAGCATCTTTTAAATTTGCAGAGAACCCTGTTTGGATTCATTTAAGTGTAGTGGTCAGGACTTCTGCCAATTTGTTTTCTCTGTTTAGAAAAAAGTAGCATTCCAATTCATTCTTTTTTGCTTTGGGGGTTGAATGTTTATAGTTTTGGTTATCTCTCTGTTTTCTCATTAGTTGTTTGGAACTGACTGTGTTGCTCTCCTGGGGCTTTTTTTGGCCTGTATTTTTGTGTGAACTGAGATCCAAAACCAGCTGTCAGAGGAAGCTCTTCGCTACGGTAGCTTCATCCCTCTGCTGATGCTTCGTTGTTAATAGAAAGTTTAAGAATCCTTTAGTTGTGGAAATATCACAGCTCATTTCTGTATGTCCATAATGTGTGTGTGTATAGTTCTAATTTTGTTCTGCATGCATTGATTGGGGGTGGGGGGGGTTGTGTCATGGTTGTGTTGTACTCAACCTAAAGGTAACGTACAGGCTCTCAATAGGTGTTTCTACCATTTTGTGAACTAAAGGCTGGTAAGTGGACCCCAGACCTCACCTCCACAGACGACTCTCTGAGGAGGACTATTTTAAGGCAGATTCTGAGTGGGATGCTTTCAAACCGTATGTCTCAGATATTCTCCCAAATTAGGTTCTCAGGAAACTAACTTAAATTATGTTATATGCCAACATATTTCCTTTTTTATGTTTCAGCTGCACGTTTGACTATTAGACTATATTACAGTAGTCCTTCTATTACGTTGCACCTTCACGTTTCGTGGGAATGGATTCATGGCAGAACATTACACACATTCTATACACTGTCAGTTTGGCATTTAAGATTGTCAGTCCGGCATTTACTATTATCAGATTGGCATTTACTATTGTCAGTTTGGCATTTACTATTGGCAGGTCGACGGAAATTATTGTCAGGTTGGTGTTCACTATTGTCAGGTTGGCGTCTCACACCTCAACCTTTGCTTATCATTCAGTAGCCCGTATTATGTGATCCTGGCCCCGAAAGTTCAAGTTAATCATACCTGCAATAAGGGATTTGGCTTTGGCTTGTGTTTGTAGACTGTGTAGGCAGGTTGGTGAAACAGTGGGTGCTTCTCCCTCTCTATGAAGGACCTCATAAAACACTTCCTCTGTACCTTCTCTCTCTGTTTGGATGTTTTGTGGCAGGCTTAATTGTAGATAATGTTCTATCTTTTGATGTAGAAGACGGATGTATGGGAATTCAACCTTTTGGAGGTGCCTAATCAATGTGCAAATTCCAGTGCTTCTAGGAACTCAAAGTTTAGTGCAGGGGCCTTTGGCCGTCTTCAAGTCATGGGACCTTCACGCCACATGAGTCACTACCTTGATGACAGTGAATCACGGGGCTGTCAGGATCAGCAGACACCAGGCAGCCACCTTTGTGTTAGCATCCCTCTTTCCTAAGCCTCTGTCGTCATCAGCATTATGATCAACTCAAATAGGGGTTCCTTATTGCATCTTATCCATCGGTATATATGTACTGTCTCCTACATTGTAATTTACCTTTGATTTAACCTTTGATTATAGTTTTTTACACGTATGTGTAACTGACCATTTTGACTTTGGCCATGCTTTCTTTCTAAATAAGAATTGGGTCACAATCGGCTTACCCGGTGAAACAACAGAGAAACATACCTTGATGTACAGTAGAATATCTGAGGAGAAGTCTAGATGATACATGCTTCTTCTATTACCTATAGAAAATACAGACCTTTATCTATGGCTAAGTGTAGATAATACATCTATCTTACAGATTACATAGAGACCATATAATATATGGCGTTTCTTTACCCCACACTGTCCAATCAACCATGTGTTTTGGATGTCCTCCAGTATAGTTTACCTCAATAGCTATGGAACGAATGCTTAGTAAAACCACAGAGATTTGGCCACGTACAACCGGATGTGTGTCCTGCATTGTTTTCCCCAGAGGTCAGAGCAGGCCCTCAGGTGTGTCTTGCGATCTGAAAGGCAGCGGTATAATGAAATGTGTGTGTGAATTGTAAAGACAGACGTACACATAGTGGGCGCCATTGTTTGTGATGAGCCATGGGTTTGTGTGAGGAGGCTTTTTGGGATGCCTGAGCTTTGAGTGTGCTCACCCGGCTGTACACGTGACCTAGCCAACACACAAAGGAGAACAGCAGTGCACTGACCTGAGGCACAGCGATGTAATCAACCATATAGCACACACAGGAAGCTCAGTGTGTAACAGAGGGTACATGCCTGACACACATGTACAAACACATAAACAACAAACAAATACTTGTCACTGCGTTCTTTCCCTCATCACTTCCTATTCATCACAAGGATGCATCTGAAGTTTCCATCTGGTTACCTAAGTGGAATGGTGGGTTAAAACGGTTGCTTCTTGGAAATCCTGGGGTTGCATGAAGCCTACAGAAGTTAACCCAAAGGTAACTGGTTAGATGCTCAAATCACTAGGCAACCCTGTGGCCCCAAAGAATAAAAGGGACAGAACATGAACAAATGGTGTCACAGAGAGCTCCAACTAAAGCTGATATCACAGAGTACAATGAATGTGGATATCAAAGAGTACATTCTTGTGTGGTATTTGTTTTGGAATGATAGGAAAAAATGTGTTAGTACAATGCAGATCCTATTTCATATGTTTACTTTCTCTGTTGATACACTGTAATCCCATGATGGCATTCCATAATATTTGTTTAATGCAATGTAATCCTGATCAATAACTGTTCTCATGCTTTCTGGTATGTGTATGTTAGGCCTGAAATTGTAGTCTAGACATTTCTGGAGACGCTGAAGTAGAATTTCCTTTTCGTATTCCCACGGGAAATATATTTGTGCTGTTGTCAATCAGTTTCAAGGTCACGCAAGAGCCCAGTTTTCTTTATTTATTTGATTTACCCACAATTTAAAAGACACATGACGTAATAAAATATTCATTGTAATATAAGAAAATGTCCATAATGTATTTGCATTTGGTAGAATGAAAGTTTTTCATAATATTTTTCAGAAATATTCTACACAGTTCTTTAAATTTATTTTCAAGTAAGAAAAACATTGAATAATACACCCGTTGAATAAATAATTGAATGACCTACTGTAGGTATATATATTCCATTGTGTCTGTCACTTTGCTTATGGATGGTCATCCTGCTTACAGATGTAAGATACACTGATGTGTAGGAAAGCAACATTTACAGCACATCGGTTGCTTGGTGTAGGCCTAACATTTTTCATGTATTTTACATTTTCAAGTCAAAATCAAGTCAATGAATCTAGTATGCGCAGGCAATTCAAGAGATTCAAGAATTTAGTTTTTTGTTAGAATGTTTTTATGAATAGTGTCCTAAATTGAAATGTACAAAAATGAGAATGTTGTTTGACTGAGGGAAAGTCCCCGAACAAGCCCAACCCCTGGACAACACTTACCGTCTATCAAGGAAAAAAGGAAAACAGAGCACTCAGGAACACTAAGAATGTTTATAGATTTGACAGCTTTATTGACAGGACATTTAAAAGTCTGTGTATTCACCATTTTAAGTATCAACTGGAGATAATAACAGTAATAGTAATATAATAATAAATGCCTTTTAAGAAAAGCTTTCTTACAAATGAGTCCAGCAGGAATGAGAGCCTTCAATCACCCTTGTGAACACTACAGAGGAACAGAAAACCTGTGAACACGTAGACATGGAGTTATTAACGTACTGTTGTGTCTGTCCCCTTTTGCAGTTTTGACGTGGAAAATGGACCGTCAGCCAGCTGTAGTCCGTTGGACCCGTCTGCCTCTCCCGGTTCGGGCCTGGTTCTACACACCAACTTTCCCGGACACAACCAGCGCAGAGAGTCTTTCCTCTACCGCTCTGACAGTGACTATGACCTCTCACCCAAGTCCATGTCACGCAACTCATCCATCGCATCTGAAGTGTACGTTTCAATCATGCAACAAAACACAAACACTCTAAGGAAACTACCAACATTAATATCCTCAGCAAAAAAAAGAAATGTCCCTTTTTCAGGACACTGTATTTAATGATCATTTGCAAATATCCAACTAATTTTACAGTTGTTTATTGTGAAGGGTTTAACCAATGTTTTCCATGCCTGTTCAATGATCCCCAAAACAATATGAACATGCACCTGTGGAACGGTTATTAAGACACCAACAGCTTACAGGCAGTGGGAAATTAAGGTCACTATTATGAAAAATGAGGACACTAACGATACCTTTTTACTGACTCTGAATAACACCAAAAGAAAGACGCCCAGAGTCCCTGCTCATCTGTGTGAACGTGCTTTAGGTATGCTGTAAGGAAGCATAAGGACTGTAGATGTTGTTAGGGTAAGAAATTAAAATGTCTGTACTGTAAGATGCCTAAAACAGCACTACAGGGTGACAGGAACAACAGTTGATCGTCCTCGCAATGGCAGACCATGTGTAACTACACCTGCGTAGGATTGGTACATCTGAACATCTCACCCTGCGGGACAGGTACAGGATGGAAAAAACAACTGCCAGAGTTACACCAGGAAGGCACAATCTCTCCATCAATGCTCAGGCTGCAATAGGCAGAGAGAGAGACTGGACTGAGGGCCTGTAGGCCTGTTGTAAGGCAGGTCCTCACCAAAAAACACCTTCAACAATGTCGCCTATGGGCACAAACCCACCATCGCTGGACCAGACATGACTGGCAAAAAGTGCTGTTGAGGAGGAGATGTACTGCAGTACTTAATGCAGATGGTGTCAACACCAGATACTGACTGTTACTTTAGATGTTTACCCCATTTGTTCAGTGACACATTATTCAAGCTCTGTTTGTCACACGTTGGTGGAACTTGTTCAGTATGTCTTAATTGTTGAATCTTTTATGTTCATACATATATTTTACACGTTAAGTTTGAAACTGAAACTGAGAGGACGTTTCTTTTCTTGCCGAGTTTAGTTTGATTAGTAATGACTGGAATATATGCTCCAAAAAGGCGAATGAGTACTAGACATTAACAAATAATAACAGATTCTTTCAGGTGCTCAACACAGAACAGCAGAAATAATCTCTCTTTATCCAGGGAAGTATTTTACTTAACCGCATTACATTCAAATAGAACAAGTGTTCCTTATTGGCTCATGACTTCCTCTTGTTACTTAACTTAATTTCATAGATATTTTGCCACGTCAGAAGGTAACTGGTTTTTATTGCTTAATTGCTTAGGGTCGCTATGCTGTGGAGTCATCAAGATTCCTGTATGATGTCCCTTGCTCAACATCATACACAGTTTTATGAATTGGGACCTTCATTACGCACACAAACGAGGCCCCAGAACTAACTGGCACATACTTTCATAATGACTACCTCATTGGATGTGATTTAAAGAAACATTCTTGCTGCTGGTGTTGAAACTATGTGTGGATGTAGCCAATTACGCCTGATGTATGACACTGTTAGGAATTCTTTCTAAATAGTTTTTGTGTGTTGTTTATTTTTTGTTTTCTTTTACAGACATGGGGATGACTTGATAGTAACGCCTTTTGCTCAGGTAATGTATAAGTTTAATCCTGTTGCTCCTTTTATTTTCTGTAACCTTACTGTAATATACATACATTCAGACTCCTTTGTGAAACCTGGCCCAGTGTCAGTACTGTCCTGGTTGTTTACATAATAGTTTTTCTTGTTCCCCAGGTCCTCGCAAGCCTTCGAAGTGTAAGAAATAACTTTACAGTCCTGACCAATGTCCAGTGTGCTTCCAACAAGTATGTTTCTGACCTATTTTGGCTTCTGACACTAATGTAATTATGTTTACATACAAATCGAAGTTCGCCTTGTAGACATGCACGTCTGCTCTGCAAGACACAGCTCTGGAAAATATTAAGTATGGAGCTAAAAGAGTCTCAATAAAGATAAATGCACACACTACATTCACATATGCACACACATGATTCATACATGCACACACAGGATTCATACATGCACACACATAATTCATAAATACACACACAGGATACACAAATGCGCACAAAATTCACAAATGCACACACAAAATTTAAAAAGCACAGAATATTCACAAATGCACACAAAATTCACAAATGCACACAAAATTCATAAACACACACACATTTCAGAAAGGCAAATTTTTTTTACAAATGCACACAAGATTCACAAATGCACAGGACACAATTCAGAAATGTATTTCTGATGCACACACAAATATATCTTGATTTACAAACTGCTTGCGGTCTGTGAACGTCACAAGCAGTTTGTAAATCAAGATATATTTCTGTGTGCATCAGAAACATATTTCTGAATCGTGTCCTTTGCAGTTCTGAATCTTGTGTGTTTTTATGAATTTGTGTGCATTTGTGAATTTTGTGTGCATTTGTGAATTTTGTGCGCATTTTAGTATCCAGTGTGTGTATTTATGAATCATGTGTGTGCATGTATGAATCATGTGTGTGCATGTATGAATCCTGTGTGTGCATTTGTGAATGTAGTGTGTGCATTTATCTTTATTGAGCCTCTTTTAGCTCCATATGTTAGACCTCACATATTGCAAATAAAATGAGATCATATCCATTTTTAATCAACACATTACTAATGTGTTAACTTGGGAAGAGTTCAGAAATCAATATTTGGTGGAATAATAATAAATGTATAATAATAAAAATTGGATTTCATGTATCCTGGCATGCTCTCCACCAGTCTTTCACATTGATGTTGGGTAACTTTATGCCACTCCTGGCACAAAGATTCAAGCACCTCAGGCTTTATTTGATGGTTTTTGACCATCCATCTTTCTCTTGATCACATGCCAGAGGTTTTCAATGGGGTTGATTTAAGAATGATTTGCAGTGGTCTCTTAATTTTTTCAAGAACTGTAGTTTAATTCTTATAGTAATTAATTAGAATGTTTTATAAAGGGCCTGTAAATAACACCTGTTGCTAATGAATTATTTGCAAATAACATTATTCAACAAATGCATGATAACATTGGGTTTGATTTGAACATTTACTGATGTGCTGTAGTTGGTACTGTCATCCACACGAGGGCAGTATCCATCCATTCCAATGACCATTGCCTGGGAACGTCTTAAAATCCCACATCCTATTCTCATAGGTGCCAGTTAAGACTTCAGGCTTGTATTTTTTCAGCTGCAGCCCTGATCCATTCTTCACTTAACAAATCATCACTATATTTCTACTAAATAAATCACTGTGTTTATTAGTACAACTTAAAATGGAAGTTTAACTATTTAACTTGATTATGTTGATGAACTTTCATGTGTTCACTGTTTGAGTACAAACAAAAGCCTTATATTACATCATAATGTTCTAACCACGTCATTATGTGCATTACAATTTCATCCATGTTATGTAACATTGTCCTTTCTAGAATGTCTGAACCACAATGCAGAGATAAAAGCATCTTCAGGAGTCACTTATATATGCATTATTATTTAGTACATAACAATCTAGAGTAATCCATAGCTTCAGTAGAAGGATTAGCACCAGTGGAAGGATTGGTGCAAAGCATCAGTTGATAGATTTAGTGTTGAGGGTTAATTTTTATGTAGGGCATTCATTCTCCTCACCCTGTCACATTCTCATGCGTTCTAGCAGAAACAGATCCCATGTAGGAAGACACTCGCTTGTGACACACTGAAAGTGGATCAGGCAGCTATGCTGTGAGAGCTTGTTGAAAGAAATGGTCAAACTCAATTCCTCTTGTTATTCCTCATTTACCTTATGCCTTTCTCAATGCCATTATCTCTCTCTCTCTCTCTCTCTCTCTCTCTCTCTCACTCACTCTCTCACTCTCTCACTCTCTCACTCTCTCACTCTCTCACTCTCTCACTCACTCACTCACTCACTCACTCACTCACTCAGTCACACACACACACGCACACACAAAAGGACATACAGTACACACACTCACTCTGTCCTTTATTATGAGTTGCTCTGTCAGTAATCATTACTGACATGTTGGCATTGTTAGCCTTTCTTCTGAGCCTGTGTGTAAACTCATGCTGAGGCCTCAACCTTGACACATCGTGTTCTTAGTTAGCCTGCTTGTTGCTTGGATCATTGTTACAGTGTTTTTGGGTTGTGACACATTACTTATTGATTTGTAGATCATATTCCCTGTAGGGGAACTAGTAACCAACATGTTCTGTAGCACCCCACTATACATGTACTGTAACATCTATGAAGCTGTGTACACAACCTATGTTTGATTTGGCCTAGTGATGTTTTGCTCTTCACAGTGTGTTGGATTTAGACTTGTATAAATGAATGATCCATCCTAACGTTATTGCACATTCCCTCTTTTCTCAGGAGGTCCCCTGCGGCCACTCAACCCCCAATTACCAGAGTCTGTCTGCCAGGTAAGACCACAATCCATTGCTCTTTTTAAAAAAGCAACTGGTGTTCCAGTGACAGGTTTGCCATGTTTTCATTGTTGTTTTGGGCCTAGTATCTTAACCCTCAATCTCAGGGTACTCTTTTAATTTTAATTTAACCTTTATTTAACCAGGTAAGTTGACTAAGAACAATTTCTTATTTACAGCAACGACCTGGGAGCAATTAGGGTAAAGTGTCTTGCCCAAGGACACAACGACATTTGGCTCAGTCGGGAATCGAACTGGCAACCTTCTGACTACAAGTCTGACTCCCTACCCACTGAGCCATCTGCGCCCCAAACCTTAAGCCCAAACTCTTAAGCCTAAACCTTAATACATTATGTCACTGTTGTGTTCTGCCTAAACGTAAACACACTACATCACTGTTATGTTCGGTCTAAACTGTAATCCACAATTTTACTGTTGTATTTATCTAAAACCTAACAACCTAGCAGATTTTTGTGTCTTAAAACAACATCAAGACTGTCTTTCTTATTCTCTATGTTCTTTCTTCTGCATCTTTCCCTCGCTCTTAAATTCAACATTCTGTTGCCCGCTTGTCTACGTGACCAGCCTCACACTCTCACACCGGCTTCACATTTTTAACCATGAGACCTCACCCCCTTTTGCCCTCCGAGATCTACTCTTATGTCTTGGCACTCTTCTCAACTGTCATCAAATCAGTGTTAGTGACTCTACCGGCCTGTATTTAGTCTAGTCTACCGCTGTTACAGGAAACCTCTCAGCTCAGCTTCTATCATGTTTTATCAACCAGCTAAAACACAACAGACATTTGAATCTGCTCATTAGAAATGTTTGGGAGACATTATTGTGGAGTTGAGACTATTGTGCGTGCATGACTGAGCTCCTGACGGCGTCCTTGAGCTCCCAGCGTGCACTACATCACCGGCTTATCAAGCTGTGTACGTGTGTGATAGTGTGAGAGGGGCAGGCTGCCCTAACGGCAAGGTTGTTGGTCACAAACACACACACACATATCTCACACACAATTGGATGGTGAGAGGAAACAGACAAAAGGGCTGTATGAACTGTTGATTAAACATATCAGAAGCGTGGGATTTGTTTTGTGGGATGCGTCATACTTAAGGAGACCGGCATGCCATTGACTGTCCAGACACACAACACTGGGCTAGCTCTTCCCCGTCTACCGGGTGAGCCATGTGATATTCAAGGACAGTTGAGTACACTGTATGAATGGCTCTGAGACCAGGTGCATTTACACCAAAATTGATGTCATTGCGTTGAACCTGAAATTAACCAGGAAGACCTTTTATTGATGTGGTTGTACTACTGCTTTCCAGCAAAAGAGAGAATGACAACTTGTTAATAAAAGACGGATGAAAAAGAAGAAGTGTAGGGTGTGTGTGTGCGTGTGTGTGTGTGTGTGTGTGTGTGTGTGTGTGTGTGTGTGTGTGTGTGTGTGTGTATTTCATTTTTTGCACCGTCCACAGTGTCCACAATAATCTAACTGTGTTTTAGGACTAGTAAATGTAAGGAACTAGCATATTGGATCCAGGAGTGGAAAACATAAACTTACTCTAAGTTATAAAAATATTGACAATATTAGCAAAGCAAAATCGACATTTCAGAGTAACTAAGAAATGCATATTATGGACAAAATAATAATGTGTATTTTCAGATATTGGTTATACTGTCCCTGTATTGTTCCTGTGTTCAGTAAAAACATTTAAACACATATAAACAAATCTAAATATAATAAAACTTCAAAGGCAGTGAATTAAGTAAGAAAATCCTGTGCTTTGTACTGTATGGGACAGAAGCAAAGTAATTAGCATAATAAATACTTGTTTTATTAGTAAACAATACATGCATTTGCAACATACACTCTCAAATGCTCACAATGTTTGTGGCATCCTCTTATCAATTGTCTTTAATCAATGGACACACACACACACACACATTTACAGCTTCAGGCATTCTATATTCATGTCCTCCCAATTTCTGACTGAAATGTTGACAGTGAATCACCTTACAAATACGGTTAAACAGCCCTGATCATTATGATACAGTTGTAGTAGGGAAAATATTTTAGGGAAACCATGTTATAACATTTTAGTCCTATTTTCAAACATATTTAAAGACTGCCATGTCAATGATTCCATGGTCAACTCATTAGGCCTAAGATTACTAAAATGTAGTTATTAACCCTGTAAGATCAGCTGACGCTCTAGAGCTCTATATCTCACGAAACCATACATGCTAAGCTTGGTACCGTTGGAAAGAAGAGGATCAGATGAAAAGAATGAGTCGTGGCTCATTCCTGTGGGTTAAACACAGCCAGAGTTATGGTGCCTCAAATTCGGTCATGTTTTTTAGGCATTCACCTATTTTACTAAACACATTATAGACAGGAAGTAGGAAGTGAAAATGACAAAAAAACAATTCTGTTATGATGTAGGACATCATTCTGCATAACACCAACACTTTTAAAAAGTGAAAAACGAATAGGATTTTAAAAAACGTATAGAAATATAGTAAGAAATGGATGCAGCATTTTTATGTTGACTTGTTTGCATGGCCTCAAAATTTTGCACACTGGTCCAGGAGCCCTGGGGGCTTGACAATAAGCAATAAAAAGCCTTATTCATTATGGTTTACATGCTTTTACATAAAAAAATGCATATATACTTAAGTTTTTTGGGATAAATATTTATTAAAACATAATATTCAATGACCCAGGATGTTGGATTTCATTTATCCATGTTGTAGCCGTGGGCCTGCTGAGTCCAGAACCATAAGGCACTTCACTGTAGGTCAAAGTATGACTTTTCTAGAGGTCAACTATGTGCTAAGTCAACTATGTGCTAAGTCAACTATGTGCTAAGTCAACTATGTGCTAAGTCAACTATGTGCTAAGTCAACTATGTGCTAAGTCAACTATGTGCTAAGTCAACTATGTGCTAAGTCAACTATGTGCTAAGTCAACTATGTGCTAAGTCAACTATGTGCTAAGTCAACTATGTGCTAAGTCAACTA
>JACXGM010002006.1:0-10405 GCA_016801145.1 Umbra pygmaea | reverse complement strand
CTTCCGCAGGTCATCAAAGGTCTGGAATCGGTCCTTCTCCACAATCTTCCTTAGGGTCCGGTCACCTCTTGTCGTTGTGCAGCGTTTTTTGCCATACTTTTTCCTTCCTACAGACTTCCCACTGAGGTGCCTTGATACAGCACTCTGGGAACAGCCTATTTGTTCAGAAATTTCTTTTTGTGTCTTACCCTCTTGCTTGAGGGTGTCAATGATGGCCTTCTGGACAGCAGTCAGGTCGGCAGTCTTACCCATCAATGTTTCCCCTATGTACATTTTGTAGCGGCGGCCCGCCGCTGCAAAATTATTGCCGCCGCTGCTTTACACGACTCTGCTCAGGCTTATATTTTGAAACGATAGTGAAGACGTCGGCGAAAATCTTTCAGCGACACCAGAGCCCTGGTGACATAAACGCTGGCAACACACATCCAAGGAGAGGCAGGGAGAGAGGAAAGAGAAAGACAGCAAGAACGGTAGATATAAGATTTATTGTTACCGGCAGGTAGAGGACTGAATTGGAATTGAGATCCACGGGACCCAACACAAATCTTGTGGGAGCGGGCGGTTTTAACTTTGCTGCAGGCGGGAGTGGGCGGTCACAAAATGTATCGCGTGTCCCGGTGTTTAGCTAGCTAACAACAAGGATGGAGTCGTCAAATGAACATAATTGGACTATAGGCTATATGCATTCGATTACATCACATCATATATGGATTGAGGATTACCATAAAGACGTCTATACCATTCCCTAGTTATGAGTTGTGTTGTGCTTTACATCAATAGATCTCAACCTTTTGGACTCGCGACCCACCAGACTCGTCGCAAGTGCACGCGACGCCCATAAGCGACATGAATACAATAATGTTACCAGAGATTTAAGCTTCCCTGTATTATGTTTCTATGAAGGCGTTACAGGACACTTAAACCCCTTGCAAGAGTTCATCTTTGTCTTTTTTTGAATTATATAATGGTAGAAGTATTACGAAATTATTCCAATATAACATTCTCTTAAAATGTGTGTGTGTGTTGATCAGCTGTTCGCTGCAACAACAACGAAGGGACATGCGACACACCCTCGTCCAGTATGACTCCATTCCTCAATCTGCTTAGTATACTACAGTTTGCGAACACAGGACACGTGCCTGATTCTAAAAGTTGGTCGAACTAATCTATCATAACCATTTCGCTATGGCTTTTCATTCAGTATTCATTACTTTTTACCGGCAATTAAGTTTCAGTTCTGTAGAGCCGACAACTTTGACAGACAGGACAAGCAACCAATCAGGGGGATGTCTGGATGAGCACTGTTTTCTAACAGCGTTTTATTACATTTATTTGAGGTAGGCTATCTCAGAATATCGACAGTTATTTTTTAAATCTAGAATTAAAGTTTACATGTTGATGGATAGCGACATTTCTGAAAAACATAATACATTTCCACGCGGAATGAATAGCTAGTTAGTGTATTCTAAACGTATAGCCCTAACAATTGTATAAATTATTCACTACAAGCTGTGACTGAACGTTTGCGGGACCGGGCGGGAGTGGATACACTCGTAGCGGGCGGGAAGTCAACACATTAAATAGAGCCCAGTAAATCATATCGCCAAACTTTACATAAATAAAATAAATGCCACCACTGTTTATAAAAACTAGCCTATGTATTAAAATATTCCTGATTGCATTTTCAGATGAGTTTGTTAAAATATATTTCAAGGAACATATTTTATCGAGGGGGGGCAGGGTTCAACATTAACGATGGCCCAGAGCCAGAACTAACGGCGGGCCAGTAAACAAATATAGTCACTTGCCCGTTCGGGCCAGTGCTTAATTTTGCCATTTTAAATGAATAGTCTTGTATTAAAATGTTTGCCCGTAATATTTGTCCCTCCCCTGCTTTAATTTTTGCTTATCTCAAGTTAAAATCCATGTCTGTGATATGCAGTTCCTTCTCCCCCTATGTTTGGCAATACCGGTGTCATCTTTTTAACCAATCAAAATGTTGTATGCATTAGCGCAGGACCCAAAAGAATGTGACCATTTAATCCAGTGTTTGTCAAACCCTTTTTCAATATTCTACCCCCAATATCTTTACCCCCTAACCAGTGCCAAGTACCCCCTGACCAGCGCAAAACATTTTTGGTGGCAAAAAGTCTATATAAAGATGTGCAATACAGCGCCGGTAGTGATAGATTCACATTACAACAACCTTTTTTAAACAAAAACATTTAAAAGCCACATTTCAAATGTTTACAATCCATCACTTAATTCGTTCATTATATAGGCTAGTATAATTATTTCAGGAATTATGCATGACATATTTTTAAATGAGCATTTTTGAGAAACACTGATTTAATCGAAAGGACAGTTTATGTGGGTCGAGAATAAACGTAGGCCTATTGAGCACAGACACCATTATTCATGTACTGTGGACATTTGCCAAATATAGGCTACAAGGTGATTTCGGAAAAACTGTTTTTAATACTTCCAATCTTTTTAGGAATGAAACAAGGGCAAATAAACAAATCAGATTTGACTGCGTCTTTTCAAACCACAGAGTAGCCAATCAGAGGCTTTTTTGTTATAAATCATCCCTGTCGTTGTCATTGATTACGAAAAAATCAGGGGAAGAAAATCTGTTAAAAATCACAAAGAAAAAAGAGATCAAATTATCCTGACTGATAATATATTTTGTTCATATTACCCAATCCTAGGACACATATAGGCTACTGCAGTAAATGTTGTGCTTTACCAACTAATTGCGTCTGGGTTTACCAATTTCCCTAAATAAAACCTAAGTAACCAGGTAATGGTAGTTTATAACTAACTAGTTAATTAATAATTTAAAATGATTTCTATTCATATCATAGATCACTGGTTACTAATGAACTCTCAATATTGGTAATTTTATTGGTAATAATAATTTATTGGTAATAATCAGGAACTTCACAATTCGTGTGAACTCAGCCGCACCTAGTTTGGAATGCACAAAATTTACCTCTGTACATGTGTCTTAGGGCTGGGCAATATTGGAGACAGGAGAGGGGAGAGAGACAGGAGAGGGGAGGGAGACAGGAGAGGGGAGGGAGACAGGAGAGGGGAGGGAGACAGGAGAGGGGAGGGAGACAGGAGAGGGGAGGGAGACAGGAGAGTGGAGAGAGACAGGAGAGTGGAGAGTGAACTACCAAGCAAACCAATTGTGGGTCACTGTAATGTCTGAAAGTGATTGTAAATAAAAAAGTGTTTGCTTTGTGAAGTGTGACTATTCCTCCGGGGGGGTCCTGCCCCCGCTGCTGAAAAAAATCCTAGAGGAAACACTGCCCATGATTGCGGTTTTGAGTAATGAAACTGGCTGGGAGTTTTTACAAGCCTCAGGAATCTTTTGCTGGTGTTTAGAGTTAATTAGTTGATTCAGATGATTAGGTTAATAGCTCGTTTAGAGACCCTTTTCATGATATGCTAATTCTTTGAGATTTTGGGTTTTCATGAGCTTTATGCCAAAATCATCAGTATTAAACCAATAAATGGCCTGAAATATTTCAGTTGGTGTGCAATGAATCTAAAATATATGAAAGTTTAATTTTTATCATTACATTATGGAAAATAATGAACTTTATCACAATATGCTAATTCCTTGAGAAGGACCTGTATTCTACTGCGCCTGACTACCGTCTGATGCAGTTTTCACGGTAACCACCGAGGGTCAGGAGAGTTCTTTGGCACTGAGCCATTAAATGGGCTAGGCCTTCATGGGAGCCTTTGTGAAATGTGAACTCTGGTTATCATATTATGTCCATGAATTCATCTAGGCCTACTCCAAGACGAAATAGCTAATCAGGGTTCAAAATGAACTTTTTCATCCACCAGCCAGCCAAATGGCTAGTGAATGTTCAAATTTTACCAGCCACTCAATAGATTACTATTGTTTTTTTGGCTGGTAAGTTAGGAAAATCTACCAGCCGCCTGCATATCATACCAGCATTTGGCTGGTAAATGGTGCTAATTTTGAAACCTGGACATAATACGTCGGCCTAATGGACTAGCTGAAATCATACAATTTTATAAACCCACAATAGCATCCGAAGCATAGGCTATACTTTTTATTTGTTTCGGTAGACTGTACCACCGTGAGGGTTCGATGAACGTCTGCAAACTTCTACCCAATTACTCTTTTTGGATTAATTACGGAGAAATCAATGCTTTTCACGTGCGCATTTTCTTCGCCTTGCCTTCTACATTACGGATGCGCTTCGGCTTTGCCAAAGCCGCAATTTTGCCAGGAGGAGCCAACGATGACATCACTTCCGTTTAAAGAACATCTGGTGCCCCTGCCAGGGATTTTGACGTTCATTTATTCTTGACAAACGCTTTCTACCAGGGTAAAACTAAACCACAATGACCACATACGTGTTTTATTCATGCCTAAAAATACGCCACCACGATCCTAACAAAACTGTAATATTAGGTCTGGCTGTATAGCTTACTCTCGTTATGTATATTGTATAGTTACGAGCTTGACGTCTGCAATATCACATTAGCAGTAATAAGGACATTTAAACACCACGGAAAGGTGGGGCTATCTTATTTCCACACATTCACAGGATCTCTCTGCACATTGACATGTCTGCTGTAAACTCTTCCGCCTGAATTACACTATTTAATTTAGTGTAGCTTGGAATGTAATAACTTACAAACCTTGTCACAGTAATCGTCCAAAATTAACCTAATCTACATTTACAGTATAATTAAGTCTATGACTAATTAAGGGAATGTCGGATTCAATTTAAATCTGGGCCACAAACACATGTAAAACAAAACAGGCTACCATTTGGTAGAGCGTTTCTATAGGCCTACAACCTCAGTGTGAAAACTTTATTACTAATTAAGGTAGCCTTCATAACTAAGTGTTGAAATCTGGTACAAAGTATCCTTCTGGATTCTCGAGGTTGATGTCTAGCCTAGACCAGTTTCAGAGCTATTGCCTACAGTACCCTATGTCGTATGCATCTGGGATACATTAGCTTTTGCCGAGCTGGCAAAACATCTTGTTGAAAATCTGCCTCTGCAAACCCCCATGTAACACTGAGCAAGCAGGAAAGAGACTATTTTCTCCCTTTTCTCCGCTCTTGGTTGGCTTCTATTCAAATTTGGGTCAGGGGTGAGAAACCCAACGTCACAAGCTTGCAACATGGCGTCCCGAAGGCTGTGAGATGAGCAAGAGGATGGTAAATTGAGAACGACCCTACAGATGTAATAAGGTATCTAAACGTTATGCATTTATCCGCTAATCCGTGTAATAGTATGGTAGTGCGATTTTGTAGTCGGTTATAAACAGAATGATTGCGCACCGGGGGGGAAATCTTAAAAGATATTCGCAATAGCGGTGTCTTGCTGCTTTCTATCGCGTGCCAACAAAAAGGGGCTTCGGTATGGTGCCTGCTTGTTCTGGCTCTACCAGCTTGGCAGGATATCAGCTCGCGTTTTGTCTGCATGGACAGCTTTGAAAACCCGCTGTCGAGCATAGCATGGATTTAAAAATGTTTCGATGTTGTAGTTGTAATTGTTAATACATTTTTTATGTTATTTCGCAATGTTCGGTGCACCGGAGGATAGCATACTACTTAGCCTAATGATTGGGTAAACTAGCTGGCAAGCACATATGCTTTGCCGAAAGAAAGGAGCGATACCAATGCGATTAGTTTAGCTTACGCATAGCCTTCTCCCGTCAGTTCAATTTTTAGATTAAAACTATTCGTAATTTCGATTGTATCAGTACAATTATTGCATTTTTTGGATTTCGAGGCCATGTTGATCACAGCACATTTTACGAATGCCATTATTTGATTCAGGTACAGTAAACCCTAGGACAAAATTCAATTTGCCGATACCAATTCATTTTGAAGCGGTTTTCTCATTTGTACGTAACATTTTGGATGTAAGAGCATGCCTTGAATGATGCTAAACACAACGTTGTTTACCTTATGTGCATAGTCCATGTCATTGTTTAAATCATTGCGCTTTGATCACGCATAGATTTCCTAGTAGTTTTGTGAATTTTTATGATGTGACTACCATTGTACAGCTGGATACGTCTAGCGTTGTGTCACTAACCTCGTATTTTACAGTAAAACTATCAGGTTCCTTGTGCAGCCAGTCTTCTAAAGTAGTATTATTATCTAATGACCGTGCGACCATTTCAGTTATTTAAAGTAAGTCATTTCAAAATGTAATCAAGGTTTTAAAAAGTAAACAAAAATGGGTTTAGCCTACTTTGTAAATGTTTACAGTGACCAATGTAGTTAGGTTACGTTGCCAGTTCTGAGCTGTTTTTGGGGCGTGTATGCTGTAGGTGTTAGCCCTGAACTCTGCCTGCTCAGGTGACATGTTGTTCAAATAGCCTAACAAGGGGAATGGAGATAATTAAGCAAAGTTAATTTAGTGGAGAAGGCCGGGTAGCTGTATTATAAGCAGTGTTGTCACCTGCAGGTAGCCTACATAGTCCAACAAGCTATTCATGGTGGATCAGTTAACGCTACTTTTACCAGCTTGTATGTTGTTTCTTAATTGATAGTGTGTGTGTGTGTGTGTGTGTGTGTGTGTGTGTGTGTGTGTGTGTGTGTGTGTGTGTATTACCCGTTCGGCCATCTTTTCTATTGTGTACGCAGGTGTACTCAGTATTTATATATAATGTCATTGTGTCCTTGAGCAAGGCACTTTACCCTAACTTGCCCCAGTGAGATGTCCCTGTATTCGCTGTAATTTGCTCTGGATAATAGAATCTGCTAATTGACTGAAATGTAAATCTGTACTAAAGGGTAATATTACTGGATAATCATATATGTTAGGGAAGTTGCCTGGATGTGGGTTGGGTGCTCAAACTCTCCATGACAGGTTATTGTTGCAAGCAGTTCAGGTTTTGCTTGGGAGAGGTAAAGGCAAACAGTAAGTACTGTTTACATTTTGTTTATGGCTTACAGTGTGGGGGCTATAAGAAGAGGACTTAGGTTATATGTTCTGCTGACATGTTGGCCTGGGACTTAAGGATTGTGCTTGGCCGGCACACTGTCTGTTTGTTCCTGGCTGGGTCATATGGTTGGTTCAATGGACAAATCTCTTGGGGCAGCAAGGTTGTTGTTAGGTGAGGGAAAAGTCCATGGAATGTTGCATTGATAGCCTGCAGTTGGGTGGGCAGTCTTTTGAAGGCAGTTGAAGAGGAGAAGGGTCTGTTAGTAGGGCCAAAGCGTTTACCACAACATGCCCTCTGTCCCACTATATCATAGCACTAGTCATGCAGGTACATTTCCGATCACACACATGCATAAAATTACACTCTAGGTAAGGTAAATGGGTGATGATCCCTTGTCAATTGATTGCAGCACTGCATGGTTATGCTTAAGTGAAATCCATCTCCTCTAATTAGTCATTCAAATTTAAGGGAATATTTTTGACAATATGAAAGGAAATACTATGAAAATGTTTTTTTAATGTGATGTTTGTTCACTCCTAATGCAACCTCCATTAATTGTAAACACCAGCAGTAATGTTTACACAATTCATTATGCACCTTTTACTCTTATTATTCCTAATAAGTGCAATAGAGCCAAATTTAGCATTATGATTTTAATCTGGATGTCATAGTTTAAAGTTAATTCTGTAATGGCAGGGTTTTACCTAAAGATAATTGATATTAGGGATTGTCAGTTTTGTGCTTTCTCCTCTTCAAAATGAATTTTTGGCTGAACTTTGACTTTTGTTGTTTGAGGCCCAGTCATGCCTTTCTGTGGTGTCTAACATTGACTGAAAAGCTAAACAAAGTCTCTTAAACATTATACATGAAATATGTTATAGTCCTACACCATTTTGTGTTTAGGATTTGAGCCATAATTGCTAAAACGCTAGCATTTTGAAACGTTGTCTGGGGAATGAAAGCATTGACACTATGGATAGGGGTGGAATAACATGTTCTGTAAGATATTTTTGATGTTTAAAGGATAAGAGGTGAATTTTTTGTGTTGTAGATAGGCCAATTAGCCACCATAATTTATGTGGAAGGATTTCTTGGAATATGGAGAATTTAGCTACTTTTTAAATCTTCAACATGTGTCAATGCGATTGGGCGGAGTCAAGTCCCATACCCCAACATCTCAGATCTAGGGAGGCTGTGTGTGGGAGGGGCGGGCCAGCACAGGAGGGGGGCATGCATATTCTTTTTTATTGAACCACGGTGGCATGTCCATTTGGGGGTACGAGAAAGCGGCAGACTCCCCCCCGGTGATGAAATAGATGGGGCTCTTTTATTTTCCTGCACCAGCCTGGGCAGGGCTCTGTGTGTCGTAGCCTTGCTTTTGTTTGTGTTCAAGATGGCTGACCTGGCCATATTGAAAATGTTAAGCTTAATTGGAGGGGTGTCACCCGGACCAATGAAGGGGTACTGTAAAATGAAGTAACCCCACTGTCAGGACTGAAACACTGGGCTCATTGCACTTGCTCACCAGAGTTTATACTCTGAGGTGTTTGAATTTGATGATTTGGTTTACTTTGTTTTCAGTAGGCCTCTGGACTCAGTATACCCAGCATTGATGCATAACAGTATCTTTGTTAATTCCCTTGTTGGGTAGGGAATTGTGTACCAAATGCAGCGAATGTATTCTTTTATACATTTTCAATCAAAATGCACGAAGGACCCAGAAAGACCTAAACATTACAACGTTCTCACTGAACCAGTTCTGTGATTGGTCAGTTACTAAATGCAAATCCTTGCCACTGCCAGCAGAGTTTTTGTTGTGTTCTTTCTAAAATCTATGATATACTATTTGGGGAGTGGTGTTGAAATATTTGGGGAATGTAGATTTAACTGCTCAGTGTTCACCGAAGTGCTTTAGTGCTGATATTGTTACCATCATTGATGTCGTTTTAGGGGCCATCATCTAATTTAACACTTTGCTTATGATCTTTAAGTATTAGAAATATGGAGACATCACTGACAGACCACAGTAAAATCAGGTTGCTCAACTTGAATTGTATGCAGCTATTATTATGAATTTTCTCATTCCGTATCAAAAGCCCAAGTAATGGATATACGGTAATATTTGACATATGATGTAACTATAACTACTCAGTTTGCAATTCTAAGGGCATAGAAATGCCTTGCCTGGCCAATCACCCAGCTACTCCCACTAACATGTTTTTCTCAGTCTGCACCGTACTCCCTGTCTTGCTATTTTTAGAATAATATTTTGTTTGTTTTTGGTGTCTTACCTTACATAAGAAATGCACAATATTAAATAGAATACATGACGATTATAACACTTCAATATGCAATTCAATCCCTACTGATATTATTGTTATTTTTTAAATCTGATAGATCCAATCTTGAGTTTGTCATTTCAGTATTTTTGCTAATGAGTGTCTGAAAGACGTACCGTACCGATCAAATGGCAGCGGAAAATAATCAGGTTTGAGTCGTCAGGCATAGAGGCCATCTTTGCCCACGCAGCTACCAATTTGCTGTGTTGAAATGACTGGTGTATTTGCTCTGTGTTAGTGTTTCAAACCAGCCTGACCCCATCCCCCTCTCACTCTCTCTCACACACACACTGGCTGATCCCAGGTCTAAATGTTTACAGGATGGCCTTTTCTTTCTCTTCTTCCGGATACCCCAGTGTCCTTTTCCTAAGGATGATTATTGATTAGCTAGAAGTCCACCTCAACACAGAGGAGGAGATCCACCTTACCCTAACCTAAACATCCCTGCTGAAGGGGTGGCTCTGGAAAATGTTGTAATTCTTTTATATTTTTCCATTAGTCAGCTGCTTATCACTCGATAAGGCTGTGTGTTTACAACTGGTACTTTAGTTATTGCATCACTGGACTTTTGCCCCATGTCTACCCCCTTTTATTCTCCTTCATGTGGCTTTGTCCCAACATAAACTACTGGCTCCTGTTGACTGGTTTTCAACTAAAACTGGTTTTGGGTAGGGACCCAGAAGGTGTGCTACAGGCTTTAGTTCCAGCCCAATACTAACCCTGTGAATCAAAGGCTTACCAGCTGAATTACATTTGACTATTTTAGCAGGTGCACTTTTATCCAGAGGAAGTTTTAGGAGCAGTTACAGTGAGCTGTCTTGCTCAAATAGCAAAGAACAGATTTCCACTTCACTGGCTCAGGTAATCAATCCAACAACCATTCAGCTTCTGCTCAGACGCTCTAACCGCTAGGCTTCTGCTCAGACGCTCTAACCTCTAGGCTTCTGCTCAGACGCTCTAACCTCTAGGCTTCTGCTCAGACGCTCTAACCTCTAGGCTTCTGCTCAGACGCTCTAACCTCTAGGCTTCTGCTCAGACGCTCTAACCTCTAGGCTTCTGCTCAGACGCTCTAACCTCTAGGCTTCTGCGCAGACGCTCTAAC
>JACXGM010002005.1:35010-50054 GCA_016801145.1 Umbra pygmaea | reverse complement strand
ACATAGGTAGAGTTTAACAATAAAGGATATTTATTAAAGTAAATATACTCTGGGTGAAACCAAAACAATTGCACTAGGCAGAAGTAACTTAAATAACTGAAGCGCCTAAACTGGATGAACTAAAACACAAAAAACATGGCGCAGGGAAATCATGATGCATAGAAAACTTGATGTATATAGCAAAACCGAACACATCAAAGGGCAACCAATGACAATAACGGAAAACAGGAATAAAGTACTCACGACCTCGTTTACACAGAACCGAAGGAAAGCTGAAATCTATACTAACGGAAACTTTACCGGAATACCTAGGAGCTCTCACACATTGTAATGACCCAGCAACCAACACAGGAAGTACAAGGCATATATAGGACATGACACAGACTAACTATACACAGCTGACATACATGAACTGATTACAGGGGTATGGACCTATACACAAGGAGGGACTAATCAAAAACACTGACAGGCTGAAACCACCAGAGGGAGACATAACCGCTGCTGGGCCATACAGACTATTCACTACATACAAGAAACAGACATACCAGACCTAAACAGGGGAAACATTACTACAATACATAACTGAGTCCCAGAAACCCTTCAGACAGTTAGAGGAAGGGGATCGGTACAATATATTCTGTATGAGGTGTTTATGATTATTACTGCCTGCCCGTAAAAGTGTGTTACACTCTGCGGCTTGAGGTAGATAGTTTCCAAAATATAATTTTTTATCAGTAGCGCACCGCGGTTGCTGCACCGTTTGTATATTCGCTAAAATGCGATATCTGATTTACAATAGCTATGTCAATAAAATGGCAAGTAATAATGTGAGGCTAGTGCAAGTTTAAATGTTTTGCATCTTCTAGTCCTAGGGTATAGGAACATTGAAAATCAATAAAATGTTTTTGATAAAGCTGGCGCAGAATTTGCCATACAATACTTTGAATCCAATGCAGGTTGTTTTTTATATTACGCCCATGGTAATAATAAAATATTTTTGATAAAGCTGGAGCATATAATGCACATGGTGTAAAGAGAAGTACTTTCTTTCTGCAGAATGGCATGTTGATTATATTTGGTGGATTGTTGTAGTAGAGGGGTAGAGAAATATGATTAATATGCACTTGAAATTAGCACATTAATAATTGATATACACTGCTCAAAAAAATAAATGGAACACTAAGATAACACATCCTAGATCTAAATCAATTAACTAATCGTATGAAATACTTTCATCTTCACAAGGTGCTGCCAACAAAATCACACAAAAATGATCAATGGAAATCAAATTTATCAACTAATGGAGGTCTGGATATGGAGTCGCACTCAAAATCAAATAGGAAAACCACACTACAGGCTGTTCCAACTTTGATGTAATGTCCTTAAAACAAGTCAAAATAAGGCTTAGTAATGTGTGTGGCCTCCACGTGCCCGTATGACCTCCCTACAATGCCTGGGCATGCCCCTGATGATATGGCGGATGGTCTCCAAAGGGATGTCCTCCCAGACCTGGACTTAAGCATCCGCCAACTCCTGGACAGTCTGTGGTGCAACGTGGCATTGGTGGATGGAGCGAGACATGATGTCCCAGATGTGCTCAATTGGATTCAGGTCTGAGGAACAGGCGGGCCAGTCCATAGCATCAACGCCTTTCTCTTGCAGGAACTGCTGACACACTCCAGCAACAAACGGAAACAGAAAGCATGAACGAGTTCGAGTGCACAGTAAACGATTCATGATTACACAGTTAATGGTTCATAATAAAACTGTAAATGGTTCATAACAACACAATTAAGATAATCTTAGCCACTTTTGACATTAACGTCAATGCTGCTGCCCGGTTTACCTTTTTCTTCTTCTTCTAGTCCGTCAAAATATCAAAGCTGGTAGCCTCTCCTCAGTTGCGACACCTCTGTTCAGGAGAAGACTGCAACTAGTGTAGCAAGCACCAGCTCGAGTATAAATAGTTACGGCGCTTCCATGACATCACTTTGGCGCGCCAGGTTGGGAATTTGTAGTATACTGTGCGCTTTACGAGGAACCCAGGGCCATCCGCACCAGCACATGGTCTCATATGGGGTCTGAGGATCTCAATTCAGATACCTAATGGCAGTCAGGCTACCTCTGGCACATGGAGGGCTGTGCAGCCCCCCAAACAAATGCCACCCACACCATTACTAACCCACTGCCAAACCAGAACTGTTTAGAAGTGGACTGTTCCTATAACTACGTTCCTGTAACTACTTGGTCGGAAAGCGGCTATTGCCTTCCTCTTGCAGGAACTGCTGACACACTCCAGCCACATGAGGTCTAGCATTGTCTTGCATTATGTGCACGTCTGTCACATATGCTCAGTGTGAACCTGCTTTCATCTGTGAAGAGCACAGGGCACCAGTGGCAAATTTGTCAATCTTGGTGTTCTCTGGCAAATGCCAAACATTCTGCACGGTGTTGGGCTGTAAGCACAACCCCCACCTGTGGACGTCGGGCCCTCATACCACCTTCATGGTTTCTGACCGTTTGAGTGGACACATGCAAATTTGTGGCCTGCTGGAGGTCATTTTGCAGGGCTCTGGCAGTGCTCCTCCTGCTCCTCCTTGCACAAAGGTGGAGGTAGCAGTCCAGCTGCTGGGTTGTTGCCCTCCTACGGCCTCCTGATGTACTGGCCTGTCTCCTGGTAGCGCCTCCATGCTCTGGACACTATGTTGACAGACACAGCAAACCTTCTTGCCACAGCTCACATTGATGTGCCATCCTGGATGAGCTGCACTACCTGAGCCACTTGTCTGGGTTGTAGACGCCATCTCATGCTACCGCTAGAATGAAAGCACCGCAAGCATTCAAAAGTGATGAAAACATAAGCCAGGAAGCATAGGAACTGAGAAGTGGTCTGTGGACACCACCTGCAGAACCACTCCTTTATTGGGAATGTCTTGCTAATGGCCTATAATTTCCACCTGTTGTCTGTTCCATTTGCACAACAGCATGTGAAATTGATTGTCAATCAGTGTTGCTTCCTGAGTGGACAGTGGGATTTCACAGAAGTGTGATTGACTTGAAGTTACATTGTGTTGTTTAGGTGTTCCATTTATTTTTTTGAGCAGTATATTACCTTTTTCCCCCTGAGGCAATGTGCTGAGTTATAAGCTAAGGAATGCTTAATATATGTGAATAGAAGGATCGTATTGACTTTTTTGATATATATTATCTATAAATCTGACTCCATATACAGTCACCTAAATGATTATTAGGAACACCATATTAATACTGTGTTTGACCCCCTTTCGCCTTCAGAACTGCCTTAATTCTACGTGGCATTGATTCAACAAGGGGCTTAAAGCATTCTTTAGAAATGTTCGCCCATATTGATAGGATAGCATCTTGCAGTTGATGGAGATTTGTGGAATGCACATCCAGGGCACAAAGCTCCTGTTCCACCACATCCCAAAGATGTTCTATTGGGTTGAGATCTGGTGACCATTTTACTTCAGTGAACTCATTGTCATGTTCAAGAAACCAATTTGAAAATATTCAAGCTTTGTGACATGGTGCATTATCCTGCTGGAAGTAGCCGTCAGAGGATGGGTACATGGTGGCCATAAAGGGATGGACATGGTCAGAAACAATGCTCAGGTAGGCCGTGGCATTTAAACAATGCCCAATTGGCACTAAGGGGGCCTAAAGTGTGCCAAGAAAACATCCCCCAAACCATTACACCACCAACCTGCACAGTGGTAACAAGACATGATGGATCCATATTCAGTGGATCCAGTTGCTCCCAACGAGCTGGCTGGCGCCTTGCATGTCTGACACCGCCATCGGTGTATGAATGTGTGAATGAATGGGTGAGTGTGAGGCAATGTAAAGCGCTTTGGTGGCCATTGTTGGTCAGATAAATGCACTATATAAATGCAGTCCATTTAGTCCAGGGTCTTCTGCTTCACAAATTCTTTGCTGCATACCTCAGTTGTAACGACTGGTTATTTCAGTCAAAGTTGCCCTTCTATCAGCTTGAAGCAGTCAGCCCATTCTCCTCTGACCTCTAGCATCAACAAGGCATTTTTGCCCAGAGGACTGCCGCGTACTGGATGTTTTTCCCTTTTCACACCATTCTTTGTAAACCCGAGAAATGGTTGTGCGTAAAAAAATCACAGTAACTGAGCAGATTGTGAAATACTCAGACCGGTCCGTCCGGCACCAACAACCATAACACTCTCAAAATTGCTAAAATCACCTTTCTTTACATTTCTGACATTCAGTTTGGAGTTCAGGAGATTGTCTCGACCAGGTCCACACCCCTTAATGATTTGAAGCATCTGCCATGTGATTGGTTGAGTAGATAATTGCATCAAGGAGAAATTGAACGGGTGTTCCTAATAATCCTTTAGGTGATTGCATGTGTAAGTTAGCTGAGCGAGATCCCCTGGGCTCTAACAGTCATTAGCTTGGAAACCGCTAGGTAGCTAGTCTAGATGCCCTAAGCAACACTAAACATGTCCTATGTTCGGGGCTAACTCTGTTTTTGCTGAAACCTCCTTAACCAGCGGTATAGTTTCGACATCGGCCTGACCCTACGACCAGGAATGCCTTCGGAGGCTGGACTGTTTGGTAGGGGCGTGGCAGAAAGGAATGCCACCTAACGGAGGCTTAACTTTTTAACCGTGCCAAATTGCCGCACTGATTACCTTCTTGAGCCTGAGGTGGGGATCCAACTGGGGTAACTGTCTCTCAGTGAAAACACATTAGAGAACCAAGATAGCTGGCTAGCAATGTACGTGTGACTAATAGTAATCTGATACTAAGTGTAGGCAGTTACAGGATAGCAATGATTTCCCGAAATCTCCACTGGAGATATTCTAGGAATAACATAGGCAATCTCAGATAGAACTTGGTATAAAAGTAAACAATATTTAATTCCAGTTAAAAGGGCATAAAATTACAACGCTTTAACCGGACAATGAAATACAAAATTAGATACCCAAAAAAGTTCACATTCCTGAATCCTGCCACCCTTCAGCCTAACAAAACTAAACAGTTTTATCCTAGTGATCTACAATGACACACAACTACAACAAATAACTTGTCAGGAGTATCGTTTATGGTAAAGACTCCTCAAACTAAATAAAACCACAAGATTTATCCTCTCCGCTCAGGTGACACCCACATTTCTCCCACTGCATAAAAATATGGGAATCACAGTTCACTGGGCAGAGTGAAAACAAAAGGACCGGTATCACCCATTTATATGATTAGATTATTCACAGACGTTAGGTCGCCAGCCTGGCCCTAACAAAGAAACAAGCAACCTTGTAATGTATGTATAATAAAAACTCCCTTTATGGGACAGTCAAGAAAACATCAGCGTCAGATTATTTTGTACAGTATACTGTTGAATTACATCAGTTGGATCTGTTGTCTTCACCCATCGGGCAAAGACTGTGTTTCAATAAGCTGTGAGAGAATGCCAGCCCTTAGACCAGCTGTTGGAGTCATGCAAAAAAATCATTGTTACAAACATTTCACAATCCACTGCACTACAGTGTCCTGAGTGCACTATTAGGTGGAAGTGATTGAAAGGGGTGAGTACTGTGAATATAGTAAAATACCAAAAGTGGGTATCGTACTCTAGACCTTTTCACTAGCAAACCCACACTTAAATCACTAGGCTGCCATCAGACACTTGCAAGGTAAGATCATGTACTATACAGCAGTGGTGAGGCACAGGGGCGTCCCCAGACCTTCACATTATGCCCAGAAGTGGGTGTCCTCTGAACAAAAATTGTCAAAATGGCTTAAGGTTTTTAAGTCACTTAAAAAAAGCTAGAGTCACAAAAAAGCTAGGCCTATTTAAATTTAAAAATTTAAAAAAAGAAACAAGATTTGTGGGGGGTAAAAACCAAAGACTACTGTGCAACATGTGGGTGTGTTTTCTGAACAATTTGATAGTGTTTTTAAGGTTTCTAAGCCAAATGATTAAAAAGTACTGAGTTAATAACTTTGGGAAATGTCATTTATTGACGGTCCATAACCATAAGCAGGGTTATAGTGTGGCCTGATCTCTGCTTTCAAATGTTTTGAGGTTTCTAAGCCAAATGAATAAAATCTAATGAGTAAATAACATTGAGGCATGTCATTTATTGACGGTCCCTAACCATAAGCAGTGTAATAGTGTGGCCTGATCTCGGCTTTCAAATATAATTCGAAAGTGTTTTGAGGTTTCTAAGCCAAATGATTAAAAACTATTGAGTTAATAACATTGAGGCATGTCATTTTTTAGGAATGTGAACTATTTTGGGTATCTAATTTGTATTTAATTGTCCGGTTAAAGCGCTGTAATTGTATGCCCTTTTAACTGGAATTAAATGTTGTTTACTTTTATACCGAGTTCTATCTGAGATTGCCTAAGTTATTCCTAGAATATCTCCAGTGGAGATTTTGGGAAATCATTGCTATCCTGTAACTGCCTACACTTAGTATCAGATTACTATTAGTAACACGTACATTGCTAGCGAGCTATCCTGGTTCTCTAACGTGTCTTCACTGAGAGACAGTTAGCCCAGTTGGATCCCCACCTAAGGCTCAAGAAGGTAATCAGTGCGGCAATTTGGCATGGTTAGAAAGTTAAGCCTCCGCTAGGTCGCATTCCTTTCTGCCACGCCCTTACCAAACAGTCCAGCCTCCGAAGGCATTCCTGGTCGTAGGGTCAGGCCGATGTCGACACTGTCTACCGCTGGTTAAGGAGGTTTCAGCGAAGACAGAGTTAGCCCTGAACATAGGATATGTTTAGTGTTGCTTAGGGCGTCTAGACTAGCTACCTAGCGGTTTCCAAGCTAACGACCGTTAGAGCCCAGTTGATCTCGCTCAGCTAACTTACACATGCACTCACCTAAAGGATTATTAGAAACACCCGTTCAATTTCTCCTTAATGCAATTATCTACTCAACCAATCACATGGCAGTTGCTTCAATGCATTAAGGGGTGTGGTCCTGGTCAAGACAATCTCCTGAACTCCAAACTGAATGTCAGAATGGGAAAGAAAGGTGGTTTAAGCAATTTTGAGCATGGCATGGTTGTTGGTGCCAGACGGGCCGGTCTGAGTATTTCACAATCTGCTCAGTTACTTGGATTTTCACACACACACATTTCAAGGGTTTACAAAGAATGGTGTGAAAAGGGAAAAACATCCAGTACCTGGCAGTCCTCTGGGCGAAATTGCCTTGTTGATGCTAGAGGTCAGAGGAGAATGGGCCGACTGCTTCAAGCTGATAGAAGGGCAATTTTGACTGAAATAACCACTCGTTACAATTGAGGTATGCAGCAAAGCATTTGTGAAGCCACAACACTTACAACCTTGAGGCGGATGGGCTACAACAGCAGAAGATTCCACCGGGTACCACTCATCTCCACTACAAATGGGATAAAGAGGCTACAATTTGCAAGAGCTCACCAAAATTAGACAGTTGAAGACTGGAAAAATGTTGCCTGGTCTGATGAGTCTCGATTTCTGTCAGAGTCAGAATTTGGCATAAACAGAATGAGAACATGGATCCATCATGCCTTGTTACCACTGTGCAGGTTGGTGGTGTAATGGTTTGGGGGATGTTTTCTTGGCACACTTTAGGCCCCCTTAGTGCCAATTGGGCATCGTTTCAATGCCACGGCCTACCTGAGCATTGTTTCTGACCATGTCCATCCCTTTATGGCCACCATGTACCCATCCTCTGACGGCTACTTCCAGCAGGATAATGCACCATGTCACAAATCTTGAATCATTTCAAATTGGTTTCTTGAACATGACATGAGTTCACTGTACTAAAATGGCCCCCACAGTCACCAGATCTCAACAGAATAAAGCATCTTTGGGATGTGGTGGAACAGGAGCTTCGTGCCCTGGATGTGCATTCCACAAATCTCCATCAACTTCAAGATGCTATCCTATCAATATGGGCAAACATTTCTAAAGAATGCTTTCAGCCCCTTGTTGAATCAATGCCAAGTAGAATTAAGGCAGTTCTGAAGGCGAAAGGGGGTCAAACACAGTATTAATATGGTGTTCCTAATAATCCTTTAGGTGACTGTATATGGAGTCAGATTTATAGATATTATATATCAAAAAGGTCAATACGACCCTTCGTTTCACTATATTAAGCATTCCTTAGCTTATAACTCAGGACATTGCCTTAGGGGGAAAAAGGTAATACACTGCTCAAAAAAAATAAAGGGAACACCTAAACAACACAATGTTACTCCAAGTCAATCACACTTCTGTGAAATCAAACTGTCCACTCAGAAAGTAACACTGATTGACAATCAATTTCACATGCTGTTTTGCAAACGGAACGGTCAACAGGTGAAAATTATAGGCAATTAGCTAGACATCCCCAATAAAGTACTGGTTTTGCAGGTGGTGACCACTGAACACCTCTCAGTTCCTATGCTTCCTGGCTGATGTTTTCGTCACTTTTGAATGCTGGCGGTGCTTTCACTCTAGTGGTAGCATGTGATGGCGTCTACAACCCAGACAAGTGGCTCAGGTAGTGCAGCTCATCCAGGATGGCACAGCAATGTGAGCTGTGGCAACAAGGTTTGCTGTGTCTGTCAGTGTAGTGTCCAGAGCATGGAGGCGCTACCAGGAGACAGGCCAGTACATCAGGAGACGTGGAGGAGGCCGTAGGAGGGCAACAGCCCAGCAGCTGGACTGCTACCTCCACCTTTGTGCAAGGAGGAGCAGGAGGAGCACTGCCAGAGCCCTGCAAAATGACCTCCAGCAGGCCACAAATTTGCATTTGGCCCGACGTCCACAGGTGGGGGTTGTGCTTACAGCCCAACACCGTGCAGGATGTTTTGCATTTGCCAGAGAACACCAAGATTGGCAAATTTGCCACTGGCGCCCTGTGCTCTTCACAGATGAAAGCAGGTTCACACTGAGCACATGTGACAGACGTGCACATAATGCAAGACAATGCTAGACCTCATGTGGCTGGAGTGTGTCAGCAGTTCCTGCAAGAGGAAGGCAATAGCCGCTTTCCGACCAAGTAGTTACAGGAACGTAGTTATAGGAACAGTCCACTTCTAAACAGTTCTACTAACTACTCTCCCCCAAAACCGGTTTTGCTATTTGCATTCGCACTGCTCAAGTGGCCATAGGAACTGGTAGGAGGGATAAGGGAGTGACGAAAGCACCGCAACGGTCTTTTATAGCGTCATCACTTGACTTTAGCGTAGGGTCACATACAACAACATTTCACAGTTTAATGTTTTGTAACACTGGGTGTATGATTGGATATGTATGCGGATGATCTGGTTGTTTTCAGCTCAAGTAAGGCTGGGTTCGTTCCGCGGCTGGCTGTTTATTTGTTTGTTCAGATTATGTTGATATGTCCTTATAACTGAGTTCGAACCGCGGCGTTTAAAAACTACTTTAGGCTGGAGTAATAGAAATTGAGTAGCTAATTAACTGAGAAACACGAAAGACGAAGGCTCCAGCCTCCAGCATAGTATACGCAACAGACAAATGAAGCGACCGGCATAATTTACAAATTGGACCAATCAACGTAGACCTAGAAAAAGGGAAAAGGGAAAGACCCTGCTCTGGAGTAGGAGCTAAAAAGGTTATAGGAACGGCGGTGAGAGGAACTAAATAATCCCGCAATTTCTTCTATCGGAACACAAGAAAAAAAGGGTTATAGGAACGTTATGTTCTAGGAACTGCAAAAATCCCTGCGGTCGGAAAGCGGCTATTGATGCTATGGACTGGCCCGCCTGTTCCTCAGACCTGAATCCAATTGAGCACATTTGGGACATCATGTCTCGCTCCATCGATCAATGCCACGTTGCACCACAGACTGTCCAGGAGTTGGCGGATGCTTTAGTCCAGGTCTGGGAGGACATCCCTCAGGAGACCATCCGCCATATCATCAGGGGCATGCCCAGGCATTGTAGAAAGTTATATGGCAGCCAGAATGTACCAGTTGGTCAAATCCTTAGACTTACAATGTAAATGCAGAATACTAAAGTGTTTATTATCCGAAAACCGGGAACCAATACAAAATTCATAGTTTTGTTAAATATAGTTTTATTAATTATAACATGGTATTCATCCGCCCGTGCCGTTATTATTCTTACGGTGAAAGATTTGCTACAGCTATGCACAGCAGAGTTAGTTTTGACCGTAAAATACATGTAGCTGTTTTAGAGAGAAGATAATCAATTTGAACTACTGTCACTTCATTATAGACGTGTAAACCATTGTTGAATTATTTTAGAGACCATCAGAATTCGAACAGTAGTCTATAGGCTAAACCCTTTAACAAAGCTAGGGGCTCAGCAGACTTCGTTTTGACGTAACAAAAAAAATGAAACCATTTTATGGTAAAAACTCATTGAGTTAGTGCTAGGGGCACATACAGTACAAGTGTGTGCATGTGTCATATTTTTTCCATACACTATTGCACACATAATTGCTCAAAGGCTCGGAATCATATATTTAAATTATATTTAAAGTTAATTTGAGTTTGGTTAAATTATAAATGCCTTCCTAAAAACGGTCAGGTGAATAGCCTAGCTACATATCCAGAAGAAATTCATTTACAATTCAGGTCAAAAATTTGTAGCCTAATATTTATTACACATGTCAATAGTTTACGTCTCCTTCCCTTATTAGATCAAATGAAAGAAACACCTTTGTGAAAGCGAATGCAAAAGATGCATGTTTGTGTTCGCATGTGCACTATAAGCATTGCAGACATTTTGTGTACTTTTGAAGTGACTTTCTCCAGCGTATCACTTATGTGAATAATCATCTATATTTGCGAAGAATCAATGTACCACACAGCTCAGTAGTGTGTAAGATGGTAGGGATATGCACAGAAAAATTATCATTTGTAATGGGAACCAACAAAGTATCGGTTGTATGCTTTCACTGAAGAGAGAAAGCAAAACTGCAGTATCCATTTTCCGTTAGAATTTCAATTGTTATAGACTTTAGAGGTAAAACATTATTTCAGTTTCTGCTGTCAAGGAAGATGAATTACAGTCATGATTTTTAATTTAATTTTTTTTAAATTTCATTTAACCTTTTTTTAACCAGGTAAGTTGACTAAGAACAGTTTCTTATTTACAGCAACGACCTGGGAGCAAGTAGGGTAAAGAGTCTTGCCCAAGGACACAACGACATTTGGCTCAGTTGGGAATCGAACTGGCAACCTTCTGACTACAAGTCTGACTCCCTACCCACTGAGCCATCTGCGCCCCATGATTTTTGCTCGTTCCAGGGCGTTCCTCCTGCCGTATTCTACTGTACACCCACGTTATGTCCGGGGCGTTCCTCCTGCCGTATTTTACAGTAGCTACTGTAAACGGCACTCAGATTGACATAAAACCCCACCCGAAGAATAGTACAGTAGGCTGTATGAATCAAACAGCCTTCCACTCAATTTATGGGTAATAATAAGCTTCTAAATATGATTGCATGAGGTTGGAATACAATGTATTCAGCAGGACAAATATCATGGCATTTATTTAGGCTAAATTATGATGCTATTACTGATTATACGCCTATTACTGTTTGTTGAAAATATTCTTTTGAAGAACAGCATATTTCTCGATGAAATACACTTTTATATTTAGCAGAGTTTTACTTTTCATTGGTGAATTAGTAACAATCATGCGCTCATCATTTTACACTACATTGCACCTTCTGTCAAGCTCGGAAATTTGGATTGTGTCGTACATTTAATGAACCTCATTGAAGCTTATGTTTCCCGCAAGTAATTAGGGGTGTGTTGATAGGCAAATCATAGAGACTGTGCACCAACACTGACACTAAGAACAAGTGATATTTCCTACACAGTATAAAAAATCAGTGTTAAATTAACACGCTCAGTGTTTATATAGGTCCTGTGGACCTATATACAGTGCCTTGCGAAAGTATTCGGCCCCCTTGAACTTTTCGACCTTTTGCCACATTTCAGGCTTCAAACATAAAGATATGAAACTGTTATTTTTTGTGAAGAATTAACAGCAAGTGGGACACAATCATGAAGTGGAACGAAATTTATTGGATATTTCAAACTTTTCTAACAAACAAAAAACTGAAAAATTGGGCGTGCAAAATTATTCAGCCCCCTTAAGTTAATACTTTGTAGCGCCACCTTTTGCTGCGACTACAGCTGTAAGTCGCTTGGGGTATGTCTCTATCAGTTATGCACATCGAGAGACTGAAATTTTTGCCCATTCCTCCTTGCAATACAGCTCAAGCTCTGTGAGGTTGGATGGAGAGCGTTTGTGAACAGCAGTTTTCAGTTCTTTCCACAGATTCTCGATTGGATTCGGGTCTGCACTTTGACTTGGCCATTCTAACACCTGGATATGTTTATTTGTGAACCATTCCATTGTAGATTTTGCTTTATGTTTTGGATCATTGTATTGCTTAGAGACAAATCTCTGTCCCAGTCTCAGGTCTTTTGCAAACTCCATCAGGTTTTATTACAGAATGGTCCTGTATTTGGCTCCATCCATCTTCCCATCAATTTAAGCCATCTCCCCTGTCCCTGTTGAAGAGAAGCAGGCCCAAACCCTGATGCTGCCACCACCATGTTTGACAGTGGGGATGGTGTGTTCAGGGTGATGAGCTGTGTTGCTTTTACGCCAAACATAACGTTTTGCATTGTTGCCAAAACGTTCGATTTTGGTTTCATCTGACCAGAGCACCTTCTTCCACATGTTTCGTGTGTCTCCCAGTTGGCTTGTGGCAAACTTTAAACAACACTTTTTATGGATATCTTCCAGAAATGGCTTTCCTCTTGCCACTCTTCCATAAAGGCCAGATTTGTGCAGTATACAACTGATTGTTGTGCTATGGACAGACTCGCCCACCTCAGCTGTAGATCTCTGAAGTTCATCCAGAGTGATCATGGGCCTCTTGGCTGCATCTCTGATCAGTCTTCTCCCTGTATGAGCTGAAAGTTTAGAGGGACGGCCGGGTCTTGGTAGATTTGCAGTGGTCTGATACGCCTTCCATTTCAATATTATTGCTTGCACAGTGCTCCTTGGGATGTTTAAAGCTTGGGAAATCTTTCTGTATCCAAATCCGGCTTTAAACTTCTCCACAACAGTATCTCGGACCTACCTGGTGTGTTCCTTGTTCTTCATGATGTTCTCTGGGCTTTCAACAGACCTCTGAGACTATCACAGAGCAGGTGCATTTATACGGAGACTTGATTACACACAGGTGGATTCTATTTATCATCATTAGTCATTTAGGTCAACATTGGATCATTCAGAGATCCTCACTGAACTTCTGGAGAGTTTGCTACACTGAAAGTAAAGGGGCTGAATAATTTTGCTCGCCCAATTTGTCAGTTTTTTATTTGTTAAAAACGTTTAAAATATCCTATCAATTTTGTTCCACTTCATGATTGTGTCCCACTTGTTGTTGCTTCTTCACAAAAAATTACAGTTGTATATCTTTATGTTTGAAGCCTGAAATGTGGCAAAAGGTCGAAATGTTCAAGGGGGCCGAATACTTTCGCAAGGCTGTAACGTCCAGTCCTGAGTTAGGCTGTCTATGTTCCCTTTGTATGTTTAGTTATGTCTCCTGTGGTTATGTCTTGCGTTCTGAGTGTTTTTCAGTATGTAGATATACAGTGGTTTAACTATGTTCCTTGAGTTGCTCCCTCATGTGTTGTGGTCTGTGGTTCCCCCTGCTGTCCCTTCTGTGTCTTGCAGGTATATCGTATGATGTCATCAGTGTGGGCCCTTGTCACATGTTTTAGTTACCCAATAGATCACGGTGTAGTTAATTCCCATTTCCAGGTGTTGTACATTGTCCTCGTTAGTAAGTGTATTTAAGTTTAGTGTTTGGTCTTGTCTCTTGTCGGTTAATGTATCATGTTACGTGTTCCTGTTGCGTTTCCTGTGATCCAGATTCAGTTTATCTGTAGTGTTCTTTTGCCCCACGTGGCAGTATTTTCTTTATTTTACTAAAAGTATTGGATTATTGCAAACCCTTTGCGCCTGTCTCTAAATCCTTGTCCAAGGAGGAACCATGACAGATTAACCGACCTTACACAATGAGACAGCGAAGGCTTCACGGTGTGGCTAGCCGTCAGGAGGAGGAACGGATTGAGGCTAGAGCCATGGAGCTGTGGGCTCATATGGATCGGCTGATGGCCTCTGCCTCGGGAGCCCGATAACCCCCTATCTCCTGGGAGGACCTGGAGCCCGTCAGGCTCCCGGCGAGACACCTCCAGCATAAGGCGGGTAAGGGCTATGGTTGTGGGAACGGAGCAGAGGAGTTACGGTTGTGGGAGGAAGAAGAGGAGGATGAAGATTGTTTCTTCGGGGACATAGAGGAGGACTGGGATTACCTTAGCTCGCAGTTCCAGGGTGTGAGCCCGCTTACAAGGGCCCCCCGTCTGGGTGTTAGAAAACCTAGCCTTCCACTGTATCCTCGTCGTTCTTGGGCCACCTCTGTCACCCCACAGCCTACCTCGATTAGCTCCTACCTTAGCGCTCAGGTACAGGGCAGTGGTCCGCGGTACAGGGCCCCCCGTTTGAGTGCTAACCCCCCTAGCACACCCACTAGCTAACAGGCTAGCACACCGACTAGCTCTCAGGCTAGTACACACACTAGCTCCCAGGCTGGTACACACACTAGCTCCCAGGCTAGTACACACACGAGTTCCCAGGCTAGTACACAAACTAGCTTCCAGGCTAGCTCACTCAGTCCCCAGGTTAGCTCCCATGTTATGCTGGCTAGCTTCACCAGTGCTAGGGCTAGCTCTCAGGTCCAGGGCAGCGGTCCACAATACAGGGCCCACCGTCTGAGTGTCACACCCCCTAGCAACATTAGCCGCTTTCCGACCAAGTAGTTACAGGAACGTAGTTATAGGAACAGTCCACTTCTAAACAGTTCTACTAACTACTCTCCCCAAAAACAGGTTTTGCTATTTGCATTCGCACTGGTCAAGTGGCCATAGGAACTGGTAGGAGGGATAAGGGAGTGACGCAAGCACCGCAATAGGCTTTTATAGCGTTGTCAC